>JACEGR010008100.1:0-40933 GCA_014170235.1 Listronotus bonariensis
TATATATATATATATATATATATATATATATATATATATATATATATATATATATATATATATATATATATATATATATATATATATATATATATATATATATATATATATATATATATATATATATATATATACATTACCTATACACGTAACACAGAAATACAAACATTTTAAAATATTAGACGTGCACAGTTAAAACTTCTTATTGATACTGATAGGCAAGAAGTTTCTTTGGTATTTAGGTAGAAATATATATATATATATATATATATATATATATATATATATATATATATATATATATATATATATACAGGGTAACTCACCATATTCGACACGGTCTGTAGCTGGATAACCAGGGGTTTTTAAAAAAGTAAATTCTGGAACATATAGAGGTCGGATAAGACCACAGTATAAAATTATTTTAATCTATACAAGGTGTCTCAAAAAATGTGACGTATCAAAGTTACATTTTTTAAATTAACCCTATATTTTATGACGGTTTTAAATTCTACTTTAAAAATAACTCAAGTTTGTTTATAGTACTAAGTGTCTAATTTTATTCGTTTTTTTGATATTTGATTTTTTTGAAAAATGCAGAGGTAAAATTAAATTGATTTTACTTTAACACTTTTAACACTTTAAGCTTTAAAATGTGAAACAAGATTAGAAAAAGTCTGCCATATCATACGTAGGTCAAATCAAGATCAAATATTGTACAGGGTGATAAAAAAATAATTTAAATTTTTCAGAAAATTAAATAGCCATATGTTTCTTATTTTAAATGGAACACCCTGTATTTTTTTACGTCACATGATGACAAATAAAATACTCTTTCAAATGGTGTATAGGTTGCCTAAACCTATCTTTTGTGCTTTTTAGTAAAATCTGTTTTTACAAATTTTTAGTCCAAATGTTTATTTAAATTAAAGTTGGCTGTGACATAGCAGCCATTAATATTTTTCTTAAGAAAATAACAACGACCATTTATTGATTACTAGTGTTTTAGTCAGTTTAAAAGAAATTTCAATGATTTTAAATAAAAACCCTTCTTCTACAACAACAAGATGATATAATACTGGTAGGATGTGAAAAAAATGGTTTACTTTAGTCTAGAGTTAATCCTGAAAAATATTCCAGGAGAAACCATCTGATAACCTTATTAGTTGCTTTAAAAATTTGACACAGTGATTATGGATAATGGAAGAAACGAGTTTTAGGTTACAGAATGTCGTCATAACTGACCAGAGGCGTTATTAGGATTGTGTAAAAACACAAGTTTTATCATTACCACATTCAGCTGAAATAAGTGTTATTGGAAGTAGCATTATAAGCAATTAATGAATTTTTTTCTGTGAATTTTAAAAATAGTGGCAGATAATACAAAATATTTTAATTTTGTGCTTTTTTCCAACAAATTAACATTTTGCAATAACGGCTTAGTAAATAGGCATAGCTATATCACAGCCTACATACATTCAAATAGACATTTGGAATAAAAATATGTTAATACGGAATTTACTTAAAAAGTATAAAAGATAGGTATAGGCAACCTATACACCATTTGAAAGAGCATTTGGTTTGTCATCATATGGTGTAAAAAATACTGGGTGTTCCATTTAAAATAAGAGAGATATTGCTATTTTACTTTCTAAAAAATTAAAATTATTTTTTGATCACCCTGTATAATCTATGATCTCGATATGACCTACGTATGATAAGGAAGACTTTTCCTAATCTTGTAACAAATTTTAAAGTTTAAGGAGTTTATATTGTTAAAATAAAATTAATTTAATTGCCCCCGGCATTTTGAAAAAAAATCAAAAATCACAAAAACGAATAAAATTACACTTGGTACTATTAACAAACTTAAATTATTTTTTATGTAGAATCTAAAACCGTCATAAAATATAGGGTGTTCCATTTAAAAAATATAACTTTGATACGTCACAGTTTTTTGAGACATCCTGTATAGAGTAAAATAATTTTATACTGTAGCCTTATCCGACCTGTATATGTTTCAGTATTTACTTTTTAAAAACCCCATGGTTATCCAACTACAGACCGTGTCGAATATGGTGGGCCACCCTGTTTATATATATATATATATATATATATATATATATATATATATATATATATATATATATAGTTCGAGTCTATCGTGTACGTAATAAGTCGTTCTGTAAAATCGCTCTTCAATAAAACTTTATTTAATCGACGAATTTAAACTTAGTTTTTTCGTAGGAAGTGTTGAAGTGTGAATTATGTTCTAAATAGCACGACCAAATATTTTTATAAATATATAACATCTAAAGTGTCTAATTTGTGTGTTTAATGCTATTGTTATTGTTTTGAATTTTAAAATATTTTAAATAAAAAAACATCTAAGGTGTTTATAAATAAATCGAAAAAAACCTTTAACTTCAAACTCGCTTTCGTCGTGAACCATCGAGGCATCAAAAGGTGGAGGGTGTTGCGAAAACTCTCTATTTTCTTACAAAGTTGCAAATTATTCAAATTTACTTCCTTAAAAACATCAAATAATCTTTTTACTGACTTCTAAGAATATTCATCTATTTTTAAATTCTTTGTTTATTTAACCCCGGTTCATGTCTCCTTTCGGCGAAATACCGCTATCAGAAAAAAGCTTTTCCCGCTTTATCACAAACGCGGCCGCGCTTTTGGCGGCTTGCGCCACAGCGATATAGGCATGCTTTGTCGAGGCTTTGACTAGTTCCGAGAATAACTTTTAATAATTTCACCCTAGATATTGGTTCTTTTAGTTGACCAATAGGATTTCTAAATTATGGAAGCCATATTTGGTTTAATTTGTTTCTGTATTTTTATTGGTTTAACCATTTCCTTTTTATTTGGACCCACCTCTATTTTAACTTCTCTCTCCCAAATTACTTTTGACAATTTAGTGTAGATTAAGATTTCACTCATGTAACAAGAGGTTACTTTTTTCACGTTAGTTTACGAGAACGTAAGGTTTTCTCTTAAATTTTCACCCCCAAAAGTGTATTGGGGCTCCCTTATGTAACATAAGGTTACAAAGATTACGTAATAGACTTGTCAAAAGGACAACTATTACAAAAAGAACGTCAAGGTTCTTTTAACTAAGTACTTATCAAAAAGTTTATCTTTTTGCTATTCCCAGCTGTTTTGTGCAAACTGTTTGTACAAATTGTCTTAGAAAAGACATTCCGTGAAAACGCTAAGGTTTTCTCAACTTTTCATTTTTTAACTCGTTCCCGAACATTACAACATAAAATAACACCGCAGACAAAATGTCTTGAGACTTTCAACAGATATACTGTACAATAATTGTAATAGTGATTTAAAGTGAATGTGCTGTGCAGACTGGACAAATTTACTGACAATAAACTGTAAGGTAATTTAGAAATAAGATCTAAAAGACTATTCATTTTTTCAAGCCTTTATTTAGTTTAACTCACCATTATTTATCAATTTATTTTTTGTTTTAAATAAAATTTAATTGTTTTAATAGTAGTTTTTCTGTAACAAATTTAGCTTAGAAAGTTCCTACTTTAAATAATAAATCATACTAAAATATAGAACCACCCTGTGGACAAGCCACATCGAAATTAGAAGTGGTTAGTTTAAAGAAACTGCCACCCCTGAGAAAGTTGGATTGGTGTTTAAAGAAACCCAGTTTACATTTTTCTTCAACGGGGAATCGGTATTTAAATACTGCAAAAATAATTTTCAAAAATTAAAAAAAAGACTAAGGTTGGCAAAAAAGGTCCTCACCTGGTTTTTTGATTTTGCTTCTTTTTCTTTTGTTATTCCAATCATCACTATTTTGGTATTCGAATACTACGCAAATGGGTCATTTGGGCAAGTGACCTGCAGCTCTTGAGCCAATTTACAGGTAAAAGGTAAATAAAAATAGTACTTACTTTTCTCAGCTGATTTTTATGTACATATATTTTAAAAAATATAATTAAAAATTTATAATTAATACTGCCAGACTCATTTCGGCGGCCATAATGTATACCAGAAGTTTTAAAGCCTCAAAAAATAATGTAACTCTACTTACGATCTCAGTCTTAATATTAATATGTAATACTTAGGGAAGTAGTTTAATAATTTTGCAAGCAGCCAGAACAATCAGAGGGGCCTAACATTTTTCCAGACTCACACAAAGGCTGATTAGATTATTAGTAACAAATTGTATAAAACTATTTACAATCACGATCGCGTTCATACACATAGCAAGCCTTTGTGTGTGTCTGGGGAAATGTTAAGCCACTCTGATTGGTCTGGCTGCTTGCAAAAATTATTTAATAAGTTCCCTAAGCATTATATATAAAAATCAAGACTAAGATTGTAAGTTAAGTTACATTATTTTTTTGGAAACTTTAAAGCGTCTGGTGTAAATTATGGGTCCGTGGAAATGAGGCAGTATTAATTATGAATTTGTATTAATATTTTCTAAAATATATATAAAAATCATCCCTAAGATTTTAAGAAAATTAGGTATCTACTATTTTTATCTACCTTTAGCACCTGGTATATGTAAATTGGCGGTAGCGGGCGGCTTAAGCTAGAAGATATGCATACACGCATTGTATATACTAACACTACATTATTATTTGATACATTTTATTTCTGAGAAAATAGGTAACGACTGGGGGCCCTGGGATCTTGCCCTGAAAATATTCAGCTTAAAGATTTCACCAAAACTTTATGATTAATTATAGACTATAAATTACGTTTTAAAGAGCACATAACGGCTAAACTTAAAATTGGTTATTCGTGTAATACTTTTGGAAAATCAATCTGGAGAAAATTTTTTGTAGTCCAATTAAATAGAGCCTGAAATCACAATTTTGGGGGAGTGAATGAATTTTTGACACTTTAAAGTGTCTACAAACAAAAATAATTAAAAAAAATTTCAACCCCCGTAGAAGGGTTGAAAAAAATAAATAAAGGGTTTTCTTGCAATTACTATAAAACGGTTGGAGCTACAAAAAAATTCTTAAGAAAAGTTGTAACACTAAAAATTATAAATTAAAATGGTCTCTACTATTTTTTCCCCAGATGACATTAGGGTTGTTAAAACTTAAGGGATGATAATTTCAATTAAAAGAAAAATTATAACTGTTTAACAAATTCATGAATTTGCATTTATTTTTGACATAATTACCCTTAGAGAGTCTACAAACGAAGTGTAAAAGAGATTTTGTTTCAACCCCCGGAGACGGGTTAAAAGAAATTAATGTGTTTTTGGAATTATTTTAAAATGGTGAGAGTTAGAGAGAAAAGTTTTTAACAAAAGCTGTACAGCTAAAAATTCTACATCAAAATGGTCCTTATCATTTTTCTCCAGATGACATTAGGGTGGCTTAAACTTAAGGGATAATAATTTTAATTAAAAGAAATATTATAACTGTTTAACAAATTCATGAATTTGCATTTATTTTTGACATAATTACCCTTAGAGAGTCTACAAACGAAGTGTAAAGAGATTTTGTTTCAACCCCCGGAGAGGGGTTAAAAGAAATTAATGTGTTTTTGGAATTATTTTAAAATGGTGAGATTTAGAGAGAAAAGTTTTTAACAAAAGCTGTACAGCTAAAAATTCTACATCAAAATGGTCCTTATCATTTTTTCTCCAGATGACATTAGGGTGGCTTAAACTTAAGGGATAATAATTTTAATTACAAAAATTATAACTATTTAAAAACTTCATGTACTTGCATTTTTTTTACATAATTAACTTTAGAGTGTCCGAAAACAAAGTTAAGAAGATATTTTGTTTCAACCCCTCTGGGAAGGGGTTGAAAAAGGGTAATAATTGTGTTTTATTGAAATTATTTTAAAACGGTTGGAGATAGAAAAATGTTCTTGACGAAAGTTTTAGAGCTAAAAACTATACATCGAAACATTTCTCATCATTTTTCCTTAGATGACATAAGGGTGGATAAAACTTAAGGGATGGTAATTTTAATTAAAAAAACATATAACTACATATGTTACAAATTCATGTATTTGCATTTTTTTTGTCATTATTACCTATAAAGTGTCTATAAACGAAGTATACAAGAGTTTTTGTTTTAGCCCCCGAAAAGGGGTTGAAAAAAATAAAGTGTTTTCTTGGAATTACTTTAAAACGGTTAATGTTAGAGAAAAACCAAAAGATTTAAAACTAAAAATTTTTCATCGAAATGGTTTCCATCATTTTTCCCCAGATGACATTAGGGTTGCTAAAACTTAAGGGATGATAATTTCAATTAAAAAATCATAACTATTTAACAACTTCATGTATTTGCATTTTTCTTGACATAATTAACTTTAGAGTGTCCAAAAACGAATTAAAGAAGATATTTTGTTTCGACCCCTCTAGAAAGGGGCTACAAAAGGTAATAATTGTGTTTTATTGGAATCATTTTAAAACGGTTGGAGATAGAAAAAAAGTTCTTTACAAAAAATGTAGAGCTAAAAATTCTACATTGAAATGGTCTTCATCATTTTTTAATTTAATGAGATAAGGGTGGATAAAACTTAAGGGATGATAATTTTAATTAAAAAAATTATAACTATTTAACAAATTCATGTATTTGCATTTTTTTTTGACATAGTTAACTCTAAAGTGTCTATAAACAAAAAATAAAGATGATTTTGTTTTAACCCCCGGAAAGTGGTTGAAAAAAAAATAAGTTAAGTGTTTTTGGAATAACTTTAAAACGGTTGAAGTAAGAGAAAAAGAATTCTTTACAAAAGTTGTAAAACTAAAAAAATTACATCAAACTGGTTCTCATCATTTTTTTTGCAGATGACATTAGGGTTGCTAACAGTTAAGGGATGATAATTTTGTTTAAAAGAAATTATAACTATGTAACAAATTCATTTATTTGCATTTCTTTTTGGCATAATTAACTTTAGAGTGTCTAAAAGCGAAGTGTAGAAGATATTTTGTTTCAACCCCCTGGAAAGGGGTTGAAAAAAAATAAAAAGTTGCTTTCTTGGAATTAATTTAAAACGGTTAAAGTTGAAGAAAAAAAAAATGGAATTTTAACAAAAGAAAAATGGTATTTTTATTAAATGGCTTAAAACAATGAAATTTTCGAACAACCAAAAAAAGGGCTCTACCGCAAAACAAGTTAAAAAGTGTTTATGTTGTTAGTGTTTAGTGTTAGACAATTATTATTTAAATTCTTATTCTATTTTCTACTGCTGTATTATTAAAAAATTAGTTTAGGATTAGTTAAACTCAACTGGGGGTTGAACCTACCCATTTAAAATATATTGCTGTCAAGTATATGCCTTCTTGACTTCATTTGTAGACACTTTTATGTTAATTATATACATATATATAAGAAAATAAAAATACATGAATTTTTTAAATAGTTATATATATTTTTTTACATTATAATCCCTTAATGTAAAATTTTTAGCTATAAAACTTTTGTCCAAAACTTTATTCTCTAACTCCAACCGTTTTAAAGTAATTTTAAGAAAACACTTTTTTATTTTCTTTTTCAACCCTTTTTCGAGGAGTTAAAACAAAATCTCTTTTATACTTTAGTTATAGACACTTAAAAAGTTAAGTATATCAAAAAATTGCAAATACATACATGAATTTGTTAAATACTTATGATACTTTTTTTTATAGTTACCCTAAAAAAATTATGAGAACCATTTCGATGAAAAATTTTTAGCTCAACAACTTTGTAAAGAACTATTTTCTCTTACTCCAACCGTTTTAAAATAATTCCAATAAAACACATAAAAACATTTTTAACCCCTTCCAGGGGGTTGAAACCAAATATATTCCACACTTTGCTTTTAAGACACTCTAAAGTTAATTATGTCAAAAAGAAATACAAATACATGAGGTAAATAGTTAAGATTTAAAAAAAATTATCATCCCTTTAGTGTTAGCAACCCTCATGTCAATGCGAAAAAAATGATGAGAACCATTTCGATGTAAAATTTTATTTATTTTTTTTCAACACCTTTCCGAAGGGTTTAAAAAAATCTATTTTATTCTTCATTTATAGATACTTTGGAGTTAACTATGTCAAAAAAAAAATGCAAATACATGAATTTGTTAAAAAGTTATAATTTTTTAAATTAAAATTATCATCCCTTAAGTTTTAGCTACCCCAATGTAATCTAAGAAAAAAATAAGTAAAACATGTTTTGACATTTAATGTCAAAGTTTTTCAGATTTTCAGAATATCCAAAAAAAACAGAAAAATAGTGAATTTTAAAACCTAAATAATAGTAAGTTTTTATTTTTATTATTTTTATTACATTTATCTTGACAACGGTGGCAGATTTGCCACCGAAACGTCGATTTTTAATTATCTTTTACTTGTTTAATATTTTTTTGGTTTTTTAGTACTTTCAATCTTATTTTGGCGTGTACCCAAATAAATATCATCTATTAAGGAGAACCATTTCGATGTAGAATTTTTAGCTCTATAACTTTCGTAAAGAACTTTTGCACTATCGCCAATCGTTTTAAAATAACTCCAATAAAACATATTAATTCCCTTTTTTCAACCCCTTTCCAGCGGGGTTGAAACAAAATATTTTCTTTACTTCGTTTGTGGACACTCTAAAGTTAATTATGTCAAAAAAAATGCAAATACATAAAGTTATTAAATACTTATTTTTTTAATTGAAATTATCATCCCTTAAGTTTTAGCAACCCTAATGTCATCTGGGAAAAAAATGATAGAGACCATTTTGATGTAGAATTTTTAGCTGTACAGCTTTACTTAAAAACTTTTTCTCTAACTCTCACCATTTTAAAATAATTCCAAAAACACATTAATCTTTTTAACCCCTCTCCGGGGGTTGAAATAAAATCTCTTCTACACTTCGTTTGTAGACTCTCTAAGGGTAATTATGTCAAAAATAAATGCAAATTCATGAATTTGTTAAACAGTTATATTTTTTTTTAAATTGAAATTATCATCCCTTAAGTTTTAGCAACCCTAATGTCAGCTGGGAAAAAATGGTAAAAATCATTTTAATTTATTATTTTTAGTGTTACAACTTTTGTTAAGAATTTTTTTTTTGTAGCTCCAACCGTTTTAAAGTAATTGCAAGAAAACACTTTATTTATTTTTTTCAACCCTTCTCCGGGGGTTGAATTTTTTTATATTTTTTGTTTGTAGACACTTTAAAGTAACTTATGTCAAAATTCATTCACTCCCCCAAATTGTGATTTCAGGCTCTATTTAATTGGACTATTGTGGGTTAGCTGTTAATGAAAGGGCTCGTGTAAATTTGTGCGTGTTTTTATTATTATAAATATTTTAAAATTTAATTCTGCCTGTGCCTACTTTAAATTTAACTTTTGCTTTTTTCTTTCTTTATTACCCATTTTCTTATCTTTCGTTTACTTTCTTTGCTGTCTGTATTATAACTTTATTTTATTTATTCTTGTCTAAAAAAATTGTAAGTTACGACAAAGTATACTTTTTAGGGTCCAACCACCCAACTTCTGTTTGAGATGCTGAAATTCCACCCTTTAATTCACTTCAAGAATATCATGTTTTTATTTATGTTTATGTTTATAAAACTACAGAGTGAATTAATAAACGTTTTTATAATTAGATTCTTATTATTATTATTTAATTAGATTCCAAGCATCATTTTACAAAACTTCTTTATGAGCACGAGCATAAATGCCTTTTTATCCGGGCCCTCAACTATTATTATCATCAATACGAGAAAGGTATTGGCCAGTTTTGGGTCGTAATCTAGCGCGATCTATAATCAGAATTTGCTTGCTTTGTTTTAGATACAAACCTAATAATGGCATCAATCCAATCATGTAAAACTTACCTCGAGAGCGTACCATGCCATCAAATCCATTTTACGTCACAGGTATCGACTACGCAGATCCTTTTTAATTCGAAGTAATAGAGACGCACTTTGTCGCTTTGTATCTATGCGTGGCAAACCTAGCAAATTTTTTCGGATAATGGAACCACTTTCGTGGGGAGCCAATCGAGAGTTAGGTCACTTTCTTAAGCATCATAAGGATGAGCTTGTAAATCTAACTGTTACTGAAGAAATTGAATGGTCTTTCATACCACCATATTCGCCTCACTTTGGTGGCTTATGGGATCCTGGAGTTAAGAGTGTCAAGCACCACTCAAAGCGTGTTCTAGCTTATACCAAGCTTACATTTGAGAAATTTGTTACAGTACTTTTTCAGATAAAATCAATTTTGAATTGTAGACGCCTTTGTCCCACGTCTTCAAGTCTTCATGATTTTTTGGCATTTATACCGGCCTACTTCCTTATTGGCAGGCAGCTTATCGCTGTGCCAGATGAAAATTTAGAAGAATTTTTATGATTTATGGGATGAATGTAATAAAAAAAGAAAATAGTTAGTCTACAACTAGTGTTAAGCGTTTAAGTGGTTGCCATCATGGATTTCGTTAAAAATTCAGCAATGAAGCAAAACGTGCGAAGTCAGGTTTTGGTTTATCTGCAGTTCAAGTCTAAATAACGAAGAACTTACGCTTTATGGCTAAATAAAGTTTCTCGAAACACTGACTATTATCCTGCTTTGTGTTATTAAGGTCGTCAGACAATGATGACTGATATTTTTCGTGAAATTTAATAACTAATCAGGCAATTTATGTAAATATTCTTCGCTAAATTGAATCTAGATACCCATTTTTATCAGCTGTTTGACCAAATTGCAACACTGTGCTCCCTGATTTAAATTCCCAATACCAGCAAGCACGATGAGAGACAAAGAGACTTCCATGACAATGTCAAATCGAGTTGACGCTGTCCAAGTTTTGTCAAGCTTATAAAATAGTTTAAAGCTTACATTTGTAACGTTTTGTAATAAAAGACAAGTTAAATCATACAGTCCACTTATAAAGCTATCGCCCACAATATGATTTGGTGCCACGTTGGCCAGCGCATATTTCTCTGGGCGGTCTTAACCGATAGGTAACGCATTATTTTTTTAAATTTTAATATTTTTAAAAACATATATTTTATATTGCAGAATAAAATACGGTCAATCACCTACGTTTCGGTATAATAATGATGCAAATTAATACTTATGTGTCACACTAACGTTTATTAGATGGTATTTATTTGGGTACACGCCAAAATAAGATTGAAAGTACTAAAAACCAAAAAATATTAAACAAGTAAAAGATAATTAAAAATCGACGTTTCGGTGGCAAATCTGCCACCGTTGTCAAGATAAATGTAATAAAAATAATAAAAATAAAAACTTACTATTATTTAGGTTTTAAAATTCACTATTTTTCTGTTTTTTTGGGATATTCTGAAAATCTGAAAAACTTTGACATTAAATGTCAAAACATATTATTATCTTGACAACGGTGGCAGATTTGCCACCGAAACGTCGATTTTTAATTATCTTTTTACTTGTTTAATATTTTTTGGTTTTTAGTATTTCAATCTTATTTTGGCGTGTACCAAATAAATACCATCTATTAAATGAATCCGCCAAACTACAGAACATATATTCAACTAACGTTTATATTTTCACGGAAGGAAAAATACATCAACCTGAATCCAAAACGTTTTTCCACGTCTGAATGATTAAAAGCGGTTTTGCGTAGCGCAAATTAGTTAAGTTAGCATTTTAGCTGGTTTAATTAGTTTACACTTGAAAACAAACAGCGACAGGACTGTCCGAAACGTTGTGTATTAATTCAGTTAAGTAAAGACCAGTCCGAAATTGTTTTAGTATCACTCTATGAAGAATTGTTGTCTACCACATTCAAACAGTCATACTTAATATGCAAGTACCCTGCAGGGCCCAGCGAAAACTAAAGAGATAGAACAAATCTGATTGCGCAATCTTGATTTTAATTTTTGAAACAAATTCAATTGTAAAAGTAAACCATGGCTAACTTGATTTGTTTTGGAGATACAGAGTGTTTTTCAAATTTTGTCAATATGGCCAGGCACTTGAAACTTGCTTGATATTAGAGATAGAAGAAAAATGTAAATAGAAAAGTTTTGGGGATTTTTACGTGGAATTCAGTGACGTACCTACATTTTTTTCATTGACTTTCATTTTAAAGTTATAACACAAAGTTTTTTTTATTGTATATTTTATCACCAATAGGAAGGGCTGCCTAAAAGCTATAAGAATAACACATTTTATATTCAAAAAATTGAAATCAAGGTTGCGCAATTAGATTTGTTCTATCTCTTTTAGTATTTGCTATACCCTACAAGGTCAACGAAAAGGCACCTGTACAATGTGATAAATTTTAAAATTCATACTTTTTATCGTAATTTGTATACCTTCAGAGACAACAAAAATCTTAAGGTAGGAATTTATAATGAAAGTTTTTATGACATTTTTGTGTTGTGAGTCAAAAATTTCAAATTTTCCTGTATAAGAAATTTTAGTATTTTTACAGGGAAACTTGAAATTTTGACATACAAAAATTTCATGAAAAACTTTCATCGAGTGTTCCTACCTTTAGAAAAAAGGTGGCGCCCATAAAGTAAAAGTCCTTAAATCACACCTAATCTCACCGTGGAGGGAATGAGTTTTGCGCAAATATCACGTAATTTTTCTTTCGCTAGAAACAAGAAAAAGTTGACGAAATTTGGGCAGGTCCTCCCAAGAAAAATGTATCCTGTGATTCAGGGTCAGTTTTAGGGTCAAAAGACCTTTTTTGCTCTTCAAATCTCAACAAATCTCACCAGGGAGGAAGGGGGTCAAAAAATGGAAAAAATCTCCTTACGTAATTTATAAGCGCCCCTAATGTATCAAATCTAACCAAATGCATGTTGTACATTTATTACATACATATTTTATTTAAAATTATTTTAATTTTATTATTAATTAATTAATTTAAGTGTTTTTAGATTTTGTGAAAAAAAATGTACAAGAAAGTTGTTTTATCCTTGTATCTTTGTCTTATAAGCAAAATTAAATTTATTGTTTGATCTACTTGGTTTCAGGAGCCCAACTTTTATTTAAGCAGGAAATGGATACTACATCCTATTAAAAAAACATATTTGTTAAAATGTCTTTATTTTACAAAATAAGTAAGAAAGCCTGCGATATATTTTTCCTATTCTGATAGACGTTGATATCAGGCGAGGCTCGTCCATAAGGTCATTCGGTCAATGACCCACCTAATTTGTAATAAAACCAAATAATAAAAGCAAATATTAATTCTAACATCCTAACAAACAAAAAGTTTAAATTTATAACTATGCGAAAACTCCCTAATAAGCAATTTATACAACTGAAACACATCACCGGTCAGTACATTTTATGACCGAATTTCCGTATAAAAATGCAAGATGTCACAAGCCAAAAAAAAGAAGAATTACGCGACGTATAATAGTAAAATGTCAACGCCGTACGCAATCAAACAAAGCAATTTGGCATTCTTTGGACGCATTAGCCAGATGCAAATTGGAAAATAACAGGCAATCCAAAATACTCGTGAAAAGTCTTTGCAGTTTTCTTTTCTACCGATTAATTTTACCAGCTAAGTACGATTTTATTGGTTTTAAATTATTGTATGCTGTGTTTAACTTTTATTAGTAATAAATCTTGGGAGACACTGTATCGGAAAGTGTAAAATTAATTGAAACTTTGTGCACTATTCCAACCACAGTAAAAGGTAAGCGTTGCTTTCGACTCTAAATAGAGTGAAGACTTTCTTAAGAAATACAATGGCGGAATATTTGGTAAGAAATATTTACAATTCTAATGAGCTAGTAATTGAACATTCCTTCAAACAGGATAGAAGGATCAATCTGATGTATAAACACAAGTAACATGTAAGTAAGCTCTGCCTATATATATATAGATAAAAAACTAATTATAAAATCATAGCATTAAAACTGTTTGAATTTGTACAAGAAAAAATGTTAATTTAGTATTTTATAATTTTTGTAACGGTTATTTGTATAGGTACATTTTTTTTGGCAGAACTAAAAACATCACATTATCCGCCCATAAAAATACTATATTGTTTTACAAGATAAAGAAGTAACACGTTGTATAGCGAGAAATTAGTTCCTTAAAAAATTGCCCCACCTGAAATAAAAGTTACGAGCCGCGCCTGGTTGATATTAAAAATTGAGTAACAGGATGGCATTTTTCTGATCCTGGGTTCGCTGCGTCCTCGCACACTTATGATGTGAGAACAAATATATCGCCGGCTTCATATCGGTGATAATACGGCATTATCCTGCCCTTGGTGGTCCAAGATACTGCTGTACATTGACGCCTGTGGATTTGCATTGGATGGTGGATCAAGATATTGCTGGGTATTACCAGCAGGATTTGCATTGGATGGCGGACCTAGAAAAGTGTTACTTGGAGGAGTAAAGGTTTGTTGTCCTTGTGGTCCCCATTGCCATGATGAAGAGGGTTGTCCTGACGCGCCAAATTGAGGTAGTGGTGCCCACATTGCTGCGGCGTTTGCTGGGGCGGTGGAGTCCAGTTGTTGCCCTGATTTTGGCCACACCAAGGATTTCCTCTCCAGCCGCCTAAAAATAAGAAACCTGTATCTCGGCAATTAATGATTTGTTATTATAACTCAGGAGAGGTCAGAAAAGCCCCGTTCACTAAATAGAAATTTAAATATTCTTAAGTGTCTGTAACATACAAATTTGTCTCTATTAAAAAGGGCGTTAATCTATTGTTTAATTTAATATTAACTTTTGAATATGTTAACGTTTTCAGCAAAAAAAATATGTCTTAAAAACCATGGCAAGGGCGGAGATGCCCGATGGGTTGAATAACACCTATAACACATCCCATCAAAGGTGGATAAGGCAGCCCACCAAGTAAGATATAAAAATAGGCTTCCTTTAACCCAAGCAACCCATTTTGTTACAATAATGTACAATACAATACCTCCTCCTGGTTGTACTACTCCTCCCACATTTCCTAGTATAGGCCTATTCTTATGCCGTTGACATAGAACATTTTCCTGGCAAAAATAAAAGAGTTTTAAATAATTTTATCTTTTTATAATTATGGTATAAAATTAATGGATTTTTTTATTACTTCTAGAATGGTTGGTAAGTATATACACTATCGAACATAAGTATTGCAACAAATTGAGAATTTCAAAATTTGTATGATATTTATCGCATACTTCTCTCGAGTATGCTGCTTTTTATTGATAAAATACGAGACAATATTGTTCCGAATCACCTCGTATAAAAACACGTACCTTCGTTTTTATACCTTTATTAACAATGAAATGTAACTATCGTTACAACGACAAAATCTTCAGTTGTCAATGTCTTGAAGCTTACAGCACAAAAGTCGAATCTATACTAATCAAATCAGAGGTTTCCGTCACCCCTCTTATAGTGGGGTGGAAGAGTAAAGAATGATCTAGAATTTACGAGAAATATCGCGAAAATTTCGTAGTACATGATGGCATAAAAGTTCTCAATGGATAATTCGGGAGTTTTCAGAAACGTTCGAAACTGATGAAAGAACTTGGAAAATCTAAGGTAAATTATTCAAATAAATTATCAGACTAAATTAAAAGGTCCCAACTTTATACAATTCTATAAACTTAAAACACCTATTTTTAATGTCCGTAACAATATATTTACTCTAGATGTTATGAGGCAAGTTAGAAGACCTAAAAATGAACGTTTTAATTCCAAGTATGTAACGCCAACAGTGAAGAATAGCAAAGGAAGTGTTTTGTTGTGGGCTTGCTTTTCATCTGGGTGTCAAGTCAAGTCAAAATATGCTTTATTATCCAAGAAACAAGATTCTTATTGACAAAGCGGTGTATAAATATACATTAAAGAAAATAAAATATCCAATGCAAACAAATAGACATAAAGACTACATAAGAAATATATAAAAAGTCAATAAATGGTTAAAATGTTAAAATATAAAAACAAACATTAGAAATAACCAACAACTTAAAATTAAATACAAATGTGAAATGTAACAAAAAATACAGAGCTATAAATCGACAATAATTTAAAAAAGAAAAAAACATGCAGATTAACATATATTACAAATTATAAAAATATATACATATATAGAGCAACAAGGAACAAAACATTCATTTTTATGCTTTCATAAATCACAGATTTTTTGTTAAGGTCCGAGTCGGTATGTCCCGTGAAACAAAATTGTGGCGATTTTTATAAATAAGGGTGACAGTCTCCATACTAAATATACTGTAAAGAGTTAGTATTTTCTGGCTTATAATTAGAGGTCTGCAAGAATCCCTTGGTCCCGCCCTACACAAGTATCT
The DNA here is from genome assembly GCA_014170235.1 of Listronotus bonariensis. NCBI lineage: Eukaryota > Metazoa > Arthropoda > Insecta > Coleoptera > Curculionidae > Listronotus > Listronotus bonariensis. The sequence goes on from JACEGR010008100.1 coordinate 16,269, forward strand.
AATAGCTCGCTTCTGCAAAACAAACAGACTGTTAACAAGATAATTGGCGGACATTCCCCAGAAGGCAATCCCGTATCTTAGGTGCGACTCTATAAGCGAGTAGGTAATATACGGTTCTACCCACCGAGGGACCCAGCTCGTTCAGTATAACTTTGAGCGCGTAACATCCTGAAGCAACCCTCTTCCCGATCGTAACTATGTGGTATTGGTTATTAAACCCGTAAATAGTTTAAAATTGTATTCCTATTAATATGGTTTTGTACTTTCCTTGTTTATTTAAGTAGTTAACTTTAATGCAAATGTTGCAATACGTTTGTCGCCACTATTTTTAATATCCTTAAAATGATACACTGCGCTGCGCATGTTGCTTTAAATAATACTTCAAAAAGTTTTTATCTAATTATCACTGTATGATCTATCTGGAGAACAAGACAAACTATAAAGCAAAATAAAAATTTATATTTTTTGGCAATTTTAACAATTTTGTTGCAAAACTTGTCTCCGATAGTGTATGTTTTTAAAACGCGATTTTAGAAAGCACGGTACAAGATAGTGAATAAAATAAAATAGAGGATACCTTATTTGTAGAAAAAAGATGAAATCAATTTGTTAGAGCAAAATTAAAATCAATCCATATTTGTTACTTTTGTCGAGAAGGATAGATTAAATCGAAAAAAACCTGTATACTTACGACCAAAAGAGTCGCGACTCCAAGTATAACTAACAATTTCATTTATGCTGCAAAATAACAACAAATTTACAAATATTTTCACTAGTGAAATACTTTTATTCCCTTAACATATTTTTTTAATAAGCTGTAGTTATTTGATTTCTTTTAATTTATAGCACATTTTAAAATTACTTGTGACAAGGTATGGGATTTAACAATAGTTAAAAACCGTTATTTTAGTTAAAATTTTAAATTGAAAAAGAAAATAATGGATAATGATTTACGTATTTAAGGTAATTACTTTGTCGCCTTTTAAAATTATATCGTTATTTGATTTAAATAAAGTGTTCACCAATAAGAGCGTAAGAACTTTAACATGACACAAATAGTCCCTGGGACAGAAATGAAATGGACTTTATAATTGGAACATTTTTAAAACCTTTCTAAGGGGGTTCCTTTTGACTTTACCACGAATATTTACACCGCCATATATGAAAACGTCGCTTTAACCCATCCTGTCAATGTCAAATGTTTCGGGTGTTGGACTGGGCAAAAACGTCACTTTTTGTTGGACAAGTTTACCACAATGTTTTACATGCAATTTTTCCGCAAATGTTAAGGGTACATGTTTCGGGCATCAGACTAGGCGGGTTTCGTGACTGTAAAGCTACGGTTTCCTAGGACTTTCGGTCGCCAGAAACCGACGCGATTCATCTTCGCCCAAATCAAATGTTCACTTAAATGTGCTTTCATTTAAAAGTGTTTATGTAATTTGATTGACCAAAAGTCCTAGGAAACCGCGGCTTAACCCTTACGATTTGTGGCACAATGTTTAAAAATTGCATGTAAAACATTGTATAATAAACTTGTCCGATAAAAAAGTAACGCGTTCGCCTAGTCCGACACACAAAACATTTAATATTGACCCATATGAATAAAAAGAAGCAAATGCTTTTGCTTATAAGTATAAGGTATAGAAGAATTTACATCAAATGTATAAATAAAGTTGGGCATTTGCTTACAAGTGCAGTATTTACTTATAGAAAAGTGATGCTACTGAACAGCAGCGTCACTTTTCTATAAGTAAATACTGCACTTGTGAGCAAATGCTCTACTTAATTCATACGTTTAAAGCAGTGACGTAGCTAGGTCAGCTGGAGACCTGGGGCAAAAAACTAAAGTAGGGCTCCCAAAAAATTGCAAATGTCAAGGAGTAAGAAAAAAATATGAAGAGCAAAAAAAAACGTCTTCACCGCATTTGTTTTTAGTACTAAGCCCAGGGGACCCTCTCAACTTCAAGGGGCCCCCTGACTTTGGGGGCCCCAAGCACTGCCCTGCGTAGCCCCATAGTAGCTACTCCACTGGTTTGAAGTGAATCCTTGTATACCTTATACTTATAAGCAAAGCATTTGCTTCTTTTTATTTATATGGCCCATAAATGACACGCTGCGCTGGGTTAATTCCTATATGGCTGTATGAATATTCGTGATAGACTCAGGGCCGTTCCTAGGGTGTCTCGCGCCGTGGTGCAGAAAAATATTTGAAGACCGAAAAAAAAGGTCTTTACTTTCAAAAACAAAAAAAAACGATTCAAGTAACCAGAACGAAATCCTCTTATAGACCAAAAAAAAAGCCTCGCTTTAAAATAATATTTTCTGCTTTTCAAATCTTAAAACCTCACTTCCTGAATATAGCAGTAGATATGCTATGTGCGTATGAGTACAATAAGGGTAGTTTTCCCCATGTATTTCTTATGGGAGAAATTTCAGGTCCAATCTGCAATTTTATGACCGTCCTAGGGCGTGGCCCAAAATAGGGGATGATTTTAAACCACGTGATAGATAGGGGTAGTTTTTATAGATAGGGGTAGTTTTCGTAACCATCAATGACGTCATCACCTAACCATATTCAGAACGACCTATAAATTAATTAAAAAGTCCCGCCAGCGCCGGGAGTCGAACCCGTACCACCTGCGTGAGAACCCAACGCCATATACCACTAGGCTATTGGAGGATCTGATAATTAAATGTTAAAAGGTGTACAATTGAAGCTCACACCTGAGCAGGGATTTGAGCCCGAGGTCACACGCTTCCAAGGTAAAGTCCGTTATCACGCGGATAATGAGTCATTAGAAAACAAAGCCGATGATGCCAGTCAGATGATCCGAAACCACAAACAGAAAAATGTTAATTTAAAAGGCGCCAATAAAACCGCATTCCGATCAAAATCTAAAAAAATATGAAACTAAAGTAAACAAAAAATATATGTCACATCCGGCAGGTGGTATAGAGAAAAACAATGTTTTAATAAAAAACCACATAATTTGCAATTAAATTAGGATCAACATCCGGCCTGCGGTTTAATAAAAAATACCTTTAACAAAAAATTCAAAAGAAAATATTTGTTAAAATAAATTTAGTACTTAAGCTTTAATCAAATATTAATACCAAAACGCGAATAGTTATATATTAATTTACCAAAAGTGTTCAATAATACCAAATATACCGAGCCCACATAGTAAAGTAATAAAATTTCTATAAATTACAATAAATATACATATAGCCAAGAGTACATTATACAGAGTAGTATACAGGGTAAATACGTCAACAAATTTAAATAAATATACAGGTAGATACATCACTAAAAAGTATATTATTATACTTGTCAAATAAAGCCTAAAAACAAATAATACTAAATATACTGAGTATAGTTATGCGATAAATATACATACAACCAAGAGTATATTATACAGGGTAGTGAGCAAATCCACTAACATGTTTAAAAATTTAAATAAATATACAAGCAGTCCGCTAAAAGTATATTATACGGGGGCTTATTAAATAAAAAATCGCCAACTTAAAAACAAATAATACCAAATATACTGAGTACATAAACAATAAAATTTCTGTAAATTACAATAAATACACATAGCACCATGAGCACATTATACATGGCAGTATACAGGGTAAATCCGTTAACATTCCAACAAATTTAAACACAAATATACAGGTAGATAGGGCACTAAAAGTATATTATACGGAAGGGGTGTTAAATTACCGAGTGAAAAACAAATAATACTAAATATACAGAGTACATAAACAATAAAATTTCTATAAATTATAGCATCTTGGACATGCCATTTAAACACATGTAAATTTTGTAGTTAAACATGGACAAAGAAGTAACCTATGGACAATTAAGTATATATTGGACAAAATCTCATAGCGTTTATATGGGAATTTTGTTAAAATACGGCCGCCGTATTTTAAAAAACCGTGCCGTATTTGAAAATACAGGGCTGTATTTTCAAAATACAGGGCTGTTCAGCTGTTTATTTTGCTGTTCATATTTAATTACCTGTTCATGTTTAGACTTTTGCGCAGGCGTCATAATTGTAAATACATATATTAGATAAGTCCAGAGAGACTTGGTCAGTCTGTCGTAGACATTCAAAGTGAAACATTGTGCTTAGCTTAAAAATCATTAAATCTATCCTAAAATGTCTGTTGTATCTAATACAGATTTCTACACACTCCTAAACATCAACGAAGTAAATCCTTTGTCTCCAAGTAAATACGAGCAATGCAATCAAGAATGGTATCATTTACTACTAAACGAAGTTGATTTTGTTTTAATGATAGGTTTGCCTGATCTAAAATGGTATTCATTGTGTCGATGTCATCTTGTAGCTGATGATGGAAGTACCGCGCATGAGCATATTCATGCCTTAATTCACTTTACGAATGGAAAAACAGTCTTAGCATTGAAAAAACGACTACAAAGACTTGGAAAAAGACTTCATTCCAAAATAACATTTAAGAAAATTTTGTGTTTGGGTCATGCAATCGGCGTACTACGATACATTGCTTGTGCAGATGGTCAGAAACCTCTAAGACGAGATCTCGATGGTTTACAAGGAACTCCTCATGCTCATTACTCTAGAAAATGTTTTAACGAGGATTGGTTACATTCACGAGGAAAACAATGTGGCGCTGTTCGAGATGAAATATCAATAATTGCTTCAAATGGAGTTTCAGATATTTCAAAATACACATCACCCTACGAACTTCATGAAAAATTCACTTGCCGTTGTGCCAGAGGCGATGAAGGCGTTAGAAAAAGGCAACAAGCTAATGAAAAACGAAGAGAATTTTACAAAACATAAAAAGGACTTTCCATCAGGAAAACGTACAAAGAAAAACAAATTGAAAAGCAACGATTAATTAAACAACTGTTAGAGTTAGGACTAAATAAAAAAGCTGAATTACAAAGAGAATCAATTGTAAGACTTATTAGTCTCTTGTAATTTAAGAATTAGTAGAATAAATAATGCACGTTAAAATAAATATATTGTTTTCTTGCCGAAATTTCCCCTGTCCATATCAGACTTAGCCCATTATCTTTAACAAAATTCCCATATAAACGCTATGAGATTTTGTCCAATATATACTTAATTGTCCATAGGTTACTTCTTTGTCCATGTTTGACTACAAAATTTACATGTGTTTAAATGGCATGTCCAAGATCCTATGTCATGCGTAAGACGCTAATATAAGTTTGAGGTTATGTTGACTAGTTTAAGTATATGACGTATAAAGCTAACTTACGATCGTGGGGCCCCCGGGCTTAGACGTGAAGCCCTGAGCCCTAAACGTGGGGCCCGGAGCCCTAGGCTTATCCGTATAAATTTAGGTTATGTCATTTCAATCAACGCCTTATTTCTAGGTTATATTGACATTATTTTTCGCGCATGCGTAATGCCTTATCTCATACACGTAAGCAGACACCACGTGGTTCGCGAAATACGACAGGTAACAGCTGACAGGCGCCATTTTCTAAGTCACGTGATATTTGACAGGTGACAGATGACTTTTGACAGATTGTCCACGCCCTAAATATGGAATTGCGCAAGATTCCTAAATTGACAGATGACATTTGACAGATGACAGATGACATTTGACAGATGACGTTTGACAAATTGACCACGCCCTAAATAATGCGTCACACAAGATTCCTAAATATGACGTCAGAGATTTGACGCATGCGCAGTTTAGTGGGGGTCAAAGGGGGAGGAGCCAAAGTGGCAGGAGTGGGGGTGGCACAAGTAAGGCCATACCTACTTATAGCGCCCTTCATCTCTTTACTTTTCTTTATTCCACAATTTTCCGCCCCTGCAGCGTTGCGCCCTGGTGCCTTGCACCACTTGCACCACTCGGTATGCACGGCCCTGGGTAGGCTCATTAGAAGGAACGAACCCCTAAAAAATGTTTATATCATAATGTTTATTTCATCACTGGCCCAGGAACTAAAGATGATAACTACAAGTAAAATGAAAGTAATTTTTAATTTATTGTAAAAAGAAAATGATGACATTAAATTTTAAAAATAATATTTTGTTTAATGTCCTCCTGTACTTTGTTCGTTTAAATGGATTCTTGTGGTCCAATTTCTGATTATCTTTTAAGTCTTATTACCCGGTAAATTTGTAATGGTGCATGTGATGTTCTACTTGAGATAAAAAATCATTTTGGCCTATTCCCGTAGACCTAAAATTTAAGGTAGCCCCACGGAAAACAGTTCAAGGGCACTTGGGACCTTGGCAGCCAGTTCACATTACCATTTCTTGAAATAACCCGCCGATAATAACCGAACACGCATTCAAATAAATAATATAATATTGTTACGGACATTAAAAATAAGTGTTAGTTTATAGAATTTTATAAAGTTAGGACCTTTTAATTTAGTCTGATAATTTATTTGAATAATTTACCTTAGATTTTCCAAGTTCTTTCATCAGTTTCGAAGGTTTCCGAAAACGTCCGAATTATCCATTGAGAACTTTTATGCCATCCTGTATTATGGAATTTTCACGATATTTCTCGAAGATTCTAGATCATTCTTTACTCTTCCATCATACTATAAAAGGGCGACGGGAAACCTTCGATCGAGTCAGTATAAATTCGACTTTTGTGTTGTAAACTTCGAGACATTGACAAGAGTAGATTTTGTCGTTGTTGTAACCATAGTTACGTTCCATTGTTAATAAAGGTATAAAAACGAAGACACGTGTTTTTATACGAGGTGTTTTGGAACATTTGGTGTCAGAAGCGGAACGAGGATACCCAAGGAAGCCGAAGTGGTAAGAAGAGTGAATGCCAGTTGAGACAAGACAAAGACAGCAAGTAGTTATGGAGGAGTTAAGTGCACTAATTAAACAAATGATGGAAAAACAAGAATCCCTTAAAGTAGACATGAAGAAAAGCCAAGAATCCCTGAAAGAATACCTAAAGAAAGAAATGCAGACAAGCCTAGAAGCCATGAAAGAAGACATTAAAAATGAAATGAAGACCAATTTAGAAGAAATGAAGAAAAGTCAAGAAGAAATGAAAAAAGTCAAGAAGAAATGAAGACAAATCAAACAGAAATGAAGCGGGAAATCAAAATCAGTCAAGCAGAAACGAGACAACAAATCGAGAAAATTCAAAAAGACATAAAAAAAGGACAAGAACAAATGAAGCAAGAGATAAAAGAGAAGATAGTAAAGATTCGAGAACACCTGAGGGGAGAATTTCATCAATGCCAAGATGAGATGAGAAAGGAAATGTTGCTTGAAATAAAACTTTGCAAAGAAGATACTAAAGATGAAATGCAAGAAATACAGCAGTTAGTTGAAGACAAAGTTAATCAAGTCCAAGGTCAAATGCAACATGAAGTGCAACAATTACACCGGCAAATTCAAAATATAGCCAGTACTGGTGTCGTTTCAGGATGTGGTACTTCAGGAACTCTTATGAAACCACCAACTTTTGACGGTAAGGTACCGTGGGTTACGTACCTTAGACAATTTGAAGCTGCTGCGAACGGCAATAATTGGAGTTTACCAGAAAAGGCACGCGCACTGGTGCTTGCTTTACGAGGTGAAGCCATGGAGGTATTAAGAAATATTCCTGAAGAAAAACAAGGCGACTATCAATCAATTGTAATGTTCCTGGAAATGAGATATGGCGAGACACATTTGCAGGAAGTTTATAAGGCGCAGCTCCAGGGACGAAGACAGAAATACAACGAAAGTCTCCAGGAGTATGAAGCAGATATTATACGTCTAATTAACCTGTCATATCCAACCTACCCGGAAGAAATAAAAGAAGAACTAGCTGTGGGCTGTTTCATTGAAGGTCTACGTAATCCAGATATGAGCCAAGCATTAAGAATGGCCAGGCTTAAGAAAATTTCTGAAGCTCTTGCTTACGCACTTCAGTTTGAAATAGCAAAGCGGACATCCAGAACTCAGGCAAGACTTGGAAGAACAAATTATCCACCAAAAGATGGCAATCCAAATAATAATTTGACCAGAGTGATACAGGAGTTGCAAGAAATCATACGTAATCAACAAACTGAAAAAGACAACAGAATTACATTTAGAAGAAGAAATATCATTCGTTGTTGGAAGTGTGGTAAAGAGGGGCATATACAAAGAAATTGCTCCAGTTTTCAGGCCTCTTCTAGTAGTGCAGAAGACTCCCAGTTCAAGGGGCGAGACCTGACTAAGTGTTACCAAGAACCATCAACAACAACAATTAGGGTATCCCGGTTACAGAACAATGGCTCCAGCTTGGTAGTACCTGGAAATGTATGCGGTCGAGAATGTGAGATGGTACTAGATACTGGTTCTACACATACCATCGTGAGGCCAAACATCATATCCCACTGCAAAATATTCCGACCTGAGAAGAATTATATTTTGGAAACTGCCAATGGTGAAGTCATACCAGTTCAAGGCATACACGAAGCTAGAATTACCCTAGGAACAACATCATTTACACACGTTGTGTTTGTTGCCAATATAATGGACGAAGTTATTCTCGGCCTTGACATTATGAAAAATCAGAAGTTTGTACTAGACCTTCCACAACGGGTACTGAGAACTAACAATGAGGAAATTGTGATGAGATTTCCAAAAAGTAATGAAACAACAATTCGAGAAGTGGTACTTGCAGAAGATGTCACATTACCGCCAAGTTCAGAGAGCATTATTCAAGCAAGGTTTGAAGACTCAGAAGAAGGTGAAGACGTTTCGTTATACAATACGAGAAGAATCAAGGGGGTTCACCGAAACTACAAAAGTCATGTAAAGTGGTGACACGGCATAATGAAAGAAGTACATCTAAAAATGCTAAGCCGCTATTAAGACCGTGAAGATACTTGATCGAGACGATCAAAACTTGGGAGGGGGCAATGTTACGGACATTAAAAATAAGTGTTAGTTTATAGAATTTTATAAAGTTAGGACCTTTTAATTTAGTCTGATAATTTATTTGAATAATTTACCTTAGATTTTCCAAGTTCTTTCATCAGTTTCGAAGGTTTCCGAAAACGTCCGAATTATCCATTGAGAACTTTTATGCCATCCTGTATTATGGAATTTTCACGATATTTCTCGAAGATTCTAGATCATTCTTTACTCTTCCATCATACTATAAAAGGGCGACGGGAAACCTTCGATCGAGTCAGTATAAATTCGACTTTTGTGTTGTAAACTTCGAGACATTGACAAGAGTAGATTTTGTCGTTGTTGTAACCATAGTTACGTTCCATTGTTAATAAAGGTATAAAAACGAAGACACGTGTTTTTATACGAGGTGTTTTGGAACAATATATAATATATAGTATATAATAAACAGTTGTTCTACTGATACAATAAACTGTATATCTCCGGCACTGAACAACATGGCCAAAAAATGGGATAACACGTCAAAGCAATATGACCAAATGTCGTGACCCTATATAGACCGACTTTGGCTACATTAACATTTTAAAGTCCTGACGCTCTTATTGGAAAACCCGTTGTTTGTCACTGGTTATTATAATTACTTATATTTATTTCAGCTTTAATATTTTACGCCCAATTAACTTTTTCATGACTAAATTTGAATGTTGAAGCAAACATCCCATATTTTGGTAAATTGAGGTTATCCAGTTCAAATCAATTTACCTCAAAATATTTGATATATTTTTAAAGGCAAATAATGAATTAACACTAATTTGACTTTAGGCCGATTATTAAAGATAAAATAAAAATCATTTCTAAAATTTTTCTTCGTTGGAATGTTATTAATTTTAAAATAAAAACACTTCTTTAAAACAAGCTTTTATTAAAATGTACTAAAGTTAATAAAATATTTTTTCTCTAAAATTTAAAAATATCAACATGTAACCTCGTTACACAAATTATATGATCTGATAAGATTATAAAATTTTACGGAAAAAAATACATGAAATGGTTATATTCGGTTTTTTAAAAAGAGTTCAAAAATAGGATCCTGTTAACTTTAAAATGAATAACACTCTGCTTACATACAGACATACATACTATCTAAATCACGAAAGAAGACGATTACGTCTTACCATGAATTCTACTGAACTAATCAATGGACGTATGTCGCTTATAAGGTCACAATGTAATGACCGCCTATATGACAGTTGTCCAAAGTTAGGTTGGGACACTAATCGTTATTGACAGAAGGATAACCTGTTTTTATTAGTTTAAGGGGTTTAAGAAGCATTGTCAACTGCATTTGCAAAGCGGGCTACCGTACTTTTAATTCACAGAGAAGCATAGTCAAATGAATTTTCAAAGCAGGCTACCGTACTTTTAATTCACAGAGAAGCATAGTCGACTGCATTTGTAATGCTGGCTACTGTACTTTTAATTTACATAGAAGCATAGTCGATAGCATTTGTAAAGCGGACCACCATACTTTTATTTCACAGGAAAGCATAGTCGACCGCATTTGCAAAGCGAGCTATCGTACTTTTAATTTACAGAGAAGCATAGTCGACAGCATTTGCAAAGCGGGCTACCGTACTTTTAATTCACAGAGAAACAGATTCGAATACATTTGCAAAGCTGGCTTCCATACTTTTAATCCACAGAGAAACGTAGTCGACTGTATTTGCAAAGCGGGCTACCGTAGTTTTATTTCACAGAAAAGCATGGTCGAACGCATTTGCAAAGCGAGCTACCGTATTTTTAATCCACAGAGAAGCATAGTCGACTGCATTTGCAAAGCGGGCTATTGTACTTTTAATTCAGAGAAGCATGGTCGACTGTATTTGCAAAGTAGGCTACCGTAGTTTGAACCACGGTACACCCCTAATAATTGTCGCTTTGCAAACGCAGTAGACCGAGTTTCTTTGTAAATTAAAAGTACGGTAGCTCTCTTACAACTGCAGTCGACTATGTTTCTCTGTGAAATAAAAGTATGGTAGCCTGCTTTGCAAATGCAGTCGATAATGTTTCTCTGTGTCTTCTTTGTCTTTGCCTAATTTACTTGTTTTGAAATCCGTATTTTTACAGAGCAATAATAGCGAAATATCAATTGAAAATGCGAGCCAGTGGAAAAGCTTGATTTTATATTAAGAAAGGTTTTGCATAGCAATACAATTTGTAGTTGATACTAAGGTTTAATTATTTATATATATATATATATATATATATATATATATATATATATATATATATATATATATATATATATATATATATATATATATATATAGATGGGTCTTTGACCAAATAACTCCATGGACCAGCCGCGTCTGCCATATATGAACTGTAAGGTTTATGACCTAATAATCTGGTTTTTGGTTCTCAAATAATCGGTCGTTCGAAAACTCGTCTGTGAGAGAACAACGACCACAATTGGATTTTTTATAATAGCGCTGGACAGTGACAAAAAGGTACTTCATTAAATGTACGCGCACAAACGTCGGCGTCGGATGGACGGTACGGATCGGAAAAAATAGTTTTAGTAAAATTAAATAAAGCAGTGCACCTATGTGCGGGCGGTTGGCACCGGAATTAAAAAATCCCGCGAGAATATAGCAACTTTAATTAAAATCTGGCCATTACCGTTTTATATTTGCGATACAGGTAAGGAATTGCGATATTTGACAAGAATTTAAGCCGATTCCTACCGGAGGGTTTTAACCGATTGGTTTTATACCCCGAATAATCTTTTATTATTTACCTATGGTTTAACCAAAACTCGCATATGCGTGTGTGTGTGTTTAATTTTACCAAAACTATTTTTTTCCGATCCGTACCGTCCGTCAGATGCTGACGTAAGTGCGCGTAACTTAAAAAAGCAGTGACGGAACAAGCCGGCGGTTATATTGTAAAAACAAAACATTTTAGAGACAGAAAATATTTTCTGTCAATTCTAATGCAGATTTTAGAAAGCAATATGAGATCAAAAGTCAATGATATCTAATAAGTAAAAAGTGTGATATATCATAAAAGGACATATTATTGGATTTTATGTAAAAATGCATTACGCGTAAAAAGAGCTTTAAAGTGAGGTTATTAAGTTATCAGTTAACCACCATTTCCATTTAAACTGTCACTTTGACATAAAGATGTCACTGATATGCGAATAAATGCAGACTCCTATTACCATTTAAAATTTCATTAAAATATACCGAATGGTTCCCATCTTAAAAGAGGTGTAGAAGTACGTACTTTCGGTCCTCTCTGTATATGCCGAAAACACTTATTCGCGTATTCCAATTCACTTTAAAAAAGTTTACATAAACATAGGTCCGAAAATGCTTTGTTTATAAGATACAGGGTGTTAAACTTTAAAAATCAAGTTTTTAATAATATATTTAATATGCCTAATCCGATTTTAATAAAATTTGGCTATGGTATTTGTTAAAATAGGAAGTTAATTTAGCCCCAAATTAATTTTAATTAGTAAGACTATTATCAGCGGGGAACGCATCTTAGTTTATATTATTGACAAAAAATGTACGCCACTGACTTTTTGGTTACTTTTATATTTGTTTTTGGATAAATCACCTACAAATACAACTTTTTGTTTTTTAACTATTTTTCCGCAGCTGCAGGACATTTTTTTAAAATTAAGTGGTATAGCTTTTTTAATTTGCAATTATATAACAACAACAACAAATACTTAGTAGGTGGTAGAGGAGCTTTCCTTGCCGGAGGAGGTACCACCCCACTCACCCTTTAAAGAACCCGTGAAGTCTTAACGGGCGTTTCGGGTTCTGGGTGTGTGAGTCAGTTTTCCTTCTTCCTTCTTTTTCTTTTCTTTTTTTTCCTTTAAACCCCTCAAACTATGTACAAATGATGGCGGCACACCCGGAAGTTAAATGTTCCGGAGGTAAAATACCCCTCCATTCGGATCTCCGGGCGAGGGGTGCATCTGGGAGGCCTTCATCGAGAAGTTTAATTTCTTTTGCAAACATATGTGGGCTTAACACCAATATAAACTCCGTTCACCATCACCTTCAGTCATCTAAGCCCCACTTACTGTTTCTAACGGAAACACAAATAAGCTCTAAATCTTCAACCAGCCACCTTCTCTTTCCAGGCTACGAACTTATTTCGTCTTTTCGCCCACATGGTGGCGTATGTGCTTACGTCCGCAACGATCTGGCTTGTGCTCGAGTTTCCAATCTTGAACAGGTAGGCCCGATATCCTTTGGCTCAAACTTTCCCTTAGGTCTTCAACTAAATTTATCTGCTGTTTGTACCGGTCCCCCTCTAATAATTCCTATGTCGAATTCTTTGACTTTCTTTCAACAAAGATCGATAGCATAATTTCTCAGTTTCCATCAGCTGAAGTAATCGTGCTAATAAACTTCCATCCTATGGTCTTTCAACTAAACTCTGTACTTGGCTCTCTAGTTATCTATCTGATCGTTGTATATCAGTTATTGAGGACGGCCATTCTTCAAGCTTTCACCAAGTAAATGCTGGAGTCCCTCAGGGCTCAGTTCTGGCACCAACATTGTTCCTTCTTCACATCAACGACCTTCTCTCGTGCACAACTAATTCCATTCATAGTTTCGCCGACGATAGTACCCTTCACTCCAGTTTTCAGGTTCCTAAACTCATCACTAAACCTGACTTGGAAAACAAACGCAGAGCGATGCAGATATCTCTTTCGCAGGATCTAAATTTAATATTGGGAGATTGGGGCGCCAAAAATCTCGTTCATTTTAATGCATCCAAAACACAATCATGTTCGTTGTCGCGAAAAGAGTCATCAAATACTTATCCTCTACTTATGAGCTGCCAAGTTTTACAGAGCAAAGACACCTTCAATCTTGTGGGCGTCACATTTGAAAGTTACCTTAACTGGCATAAACACATTGTATCTATAGCCACGGCAGCCTCAAAAAAGCTTCGATTTCTCTTTCGAGTCAAAAACTATTTCTTCCCTTCTAATTTATACACTTTATATGTGTCCCAAATCCGACCTCCCTTGGAATATTGTTCTCATATCTGGGGCATGGCGTCCCCCACAACCCTAAGCATTCTTGATTCTATTCAAAGAAGAGCTATTCGTCTCATTAATGATCCTTCACTTACAGACAGGCTTTCCTCTCTTGCCCATCGTCGAGCTGTGGGGGATTTATCGTATTATTTTTATAGGTACTTCCATGGCTTCTGCTCTGAAGAATTGTCCAGTATTGTTCCTCCACTTATGGTTCCCAACAGAGAAACTCGTTATTCCGCGCGTATGCATCCCTATACGGTCCAACTGGACAGGCCCCGAACTTCCCACTTTGTTCATTCTTTTATCCCTAGAGTTTCTAGATTGTGAAACCTGCAAATCTTCAAGTATTTAAGTCCCGTGTCAACAAACTCCCTCTTACCTCGCCTAAGACACCCACGGTATGTTAGTATTTAGGCTTTTAGCCCTCGTGGTTTTTCCAAAGATAAAAAAAACTTAATTAAATAATGTTTATATCTAGCCTAACAAGCTTTACGTAAAAAAGTGAAGAAGAAGAATTTTTTAGATTTTTTGAAAAGTTTAACACCATGAGAACCTTAAGAACGAAACATTTAAGGACCCATGTTCATATAAACTTTTTTTTAATAAAAAATACTGTTCCGAATCACCTCGTATAAAAACACGTACCTTCGTTTTTATACCTTAATTAACAATGAAACCTAACTATGGTTACAACGACAAAATCTTCAGTTGTCAATGTCTCGAAGTTTACAGCATAAAAGTCGAATCTATACTACTCAAATCAGAGATTTCCCTCGCCCTTTTATAGTGTGGTGGAAGAGTAAAGAATGATCTAGAATTTTGGAGAAATATCGCGAAAATTCCTTAGTACAGGATGGCATAAAAGTTCTCAGTGGATAATTCGGGCGTTTTCAGAAACCTTCGAAAGTGATGAAAGAACTTGGAAAATCTAAGGTAAATTATTCAAATAAATTATCAGACCAAATTTAAAGGTCCTAACTTTATACTATATTTGTACCGCAAGTAGGAAACACCCTGTATATTTTATATGCACACTGATTTTGGGTGGGGCTTTTTTCTGTCTTAAAGGTTATGGGAGTTAAGGCCCCTTTAGCCACCCCTAATTGCGCCCCTAACCAAAAGTAATGTTAAGATCAACGATGCACACTGGTTTTAATAGTTTACGTCGAAAATTGTAATAAATCATTACACACCAATTTTTACAAGTGAATTCAATTTTTTCAAATTTTAAGTGATAATAAACAGCACAATTCGCTCTCAAATAACAACATGGCTCTCAAAGCTTTATTTAGACAGTAACTTTATTAGGGATATTACATTTTTATTTAATTATGTAGCAGCAGCAGCAACCGTAGTTTCACTCATGCCATTACTATCTGCATCGGGTGCTGTTGTAGATGTAGCAGCAGTGGTCATTGCAGTTGTTTGTGGCGTAGTTGTAGTTGTTTGGGGAGGTGCAGCTAAAAATATTAAGGAAATGTGTATAAAAAGGGTCCAGTAAAATTCAATTGTTTACATAAATTCGTTTAGAGGGTAGTTAAATTAAATCGTCGTATTTATTTCCCAAAGCTGGCATACGAGTGTAAAGTCATACATTTACACGCCCCGTATCTTTTTTTATTTTATCGTACAAAATAAATAAAAATATTAGTTTGGCAAGTTGCTTCTGGAGTTTTCGAAGTAGTTATTACATTTTTATCATCTTTAAATATATGTAAGGTATAACAAAAGTTTAAATTTGTTTAATATATCACATTAAAAAAAAATATTTTAAATAGCTTTTAAACAACATCATATTGGATATATGTATGTCTTCAAAGTTTTAAAAATATGACCATACAATCTAATGCTGCCGCCACACATTGGGCGATTTTGTCGAAACATTTGGCAAACTATTTGTAAGCAAGCGAACTCGAGAAAAGTTGGGCCAATTAATACGAATATAGACAAACTACCCGTCCACACAAATGATGTTTGCCAAAGTTTGTCGTAGTTTGCTCAATGTCTGGTGGCGGCATAAAAAATAATTTTAATACCAATTAAGTATATCAAGCAGTTGTTGTGAAGTTAACAGGTAGGGTCCGAGCGTTTAGTAAAGAAGCCACCGACGTCATCATTTTCTGCCCGAAATCTCCTGTTATTCCCTCATCTTGTATTTAAAATGGTATTTATTTTTTATATCAGAGCTTTAAAATTCCTACTTCCTAGATAACGATACAAAGCTCTCAAACCCGCGATTGAAAGAGATACAGAAGATTTTGCCTAGTTCATGATGACGTCGGTGGCTTCTTTACTAATTGCACGGACCCTAGTATATTTATAACTTGACACCCATTACATAATCCTTGTGGCCTTATCTTTTTCTGCTGCATTGGTATTTCTTAGTGACTTAAAATAAAATTAAGAGAAAATTCTATTATTGAAAATATGAAAAATAAGTTTATATAAACATGGGCCGCAAATTCCTCATTCTCAAAATACAGGGTGCTAAACTTGTCAACAAAAGTTTGTTTTTAATATCCTAATATTCTTTGCCAAATTTTGTTTTCATTTGGCATTGTTATTTATGGTATTAAAAGGAAAAATGTATCACTAACTTAATTACATTTAATAAGTCCAGTGGCGTCTCTAGCGACAACTGAAAGAATTTTTTACAAAAAAATGGTACGCCACTGACTGTGTAATTTTTTTGTGCTTTTTTTAGATTAAGCAAATAAGAAAACAGCCTTTATGTTTATTTTTCTTCGTATGCAGTTAGGTAGAATTAGGTTTAATAATTTATTATTACCAATAATGTAATAACAACAATAAATACTTATTTAAATAAGGTAATTATCCGTCTAATATTTTTACTAAAAGAAGTGTTTTTAAAATTTTTAGTAATTTGAGAAGTTTAACACCCTGTATCTTGAAAACGGAAAATTTGCGGAATGTTTATATGAACTTTTCTTAATATTTTCTAAAGTAGAATCTGCCTTTAAATTAAAATAAAAATCTGTAACTACCTGTATAGGCTGTAATAACCATTATTTTAACATAATCTTTTTTTATTTGGTTAATATAAGTTATTATTTTGTTATAAATAAAAATACGTTAATTACCTGCATTACTATTTGGTGGATATCTTGGAAATTGTTGATTCCAAGGATACCACATGATCCATATACAGGGTGGTATTTTTCTGATTGAAATTTATCAACAATTATTCGACTTTCCTAAAATTAATAGGAGTGATTATTTCGCTTATTAGGAAATAGACCAATCAGACCACTATTTTTTAAATAAATTTTGTTTATATAAGTGATTAAATTACATGTAATGTTTAACAGCGAATAAATGTCTTTTATCCCAACTGACTGTCAAAATTGATAGAAAATGTCAAACTTTATTATCAGTAAAATTCTGTGTTATTGGCTTTATTGCAGTAAGTTTTTCAGGAAATAATTTTGCCGTATACCACTCGACCACAATTGATTAAACTATCTAAATATTTTTGCAAGATTGGCATGGCAAATATTTTGGACAATAATTTAAAAAAATAATTTTAAATAAAAACCCTAGACCGCTTCGGGGTCTCGTGTTTTTATTAAATTATTTTACAGGATGTTTTATTTTCGATGGTTTTACGAGGTATCTCGAAACCCGTAAGGAATATCAAAAATCTAATATGGGACTCCCGATCTCTTTTTTGAGAAAACAACTATAGTCAAAACAGTTCATGGCTATTGCGATCCTTCTCGAAGCTTCAGAGTGATTGTCGGATTTTGCCCATTTTAATAATCTGTTTTAACTCGTTAACTATTAAAGTTGTGAAAAAACTTTAGTTAATTATGTAGTTTTTTCCAAAGGATATTGTGGTGTAATTAGTTTGCTTTTTTATTGGTTAGTTTTTAAGAAAATTACCCAACTTATGTTTTTTGAATGGAACACCCTGTATATTTTTATCTGTATTTATTAACCCTCTTTCGGCTTTTCAAAAATATATATAAGTTTGTATTTTTTATTTAAAGTTTTACCGAAAATTTACATTTTCCATAAATTTTGTTTTTTTTTATAGAAGGCCATGACTGAAAATGACAAAACAGTATTTTTCAATACTCGCTTTTTTGGTTCCGATACCCCAACTTGATATTTTATTAAAAGTCAATGTTTATATTTTTAATTCATTTATATTAACCAACCTAAGCCTTAATTTAAATGTTTATGCAGTTTTTTATAGAATATTTTGAAAAACTTGCAATATAATAATTATAATAAACAACATAATAATAGACAGGTTTAAAAAATATGATACTATTATAGAAAAGTACAATTACAGAAATTTTATTATTTTATTTACTATATGAAAATAAAATAAATCCACATTATAGATAACTATAATTCAAACATTTATTGTAATTTTTGTTTTTTGTTAGTTTAAGTATGAATTATTTCATATTAAATGTTTTGTAATATGTATTTTTTATTTTAATTTAGTAAATATAACTTTTTTCTGTAGTAGTGCCTTCCTATGATAAAGTTATATTTTTTGAGCTTAGCCAAGCAAATTAAAAACCCTGTAAATATAAAAGGTAATTGTTAATAAAATATTTGTTAGGGTAGCGAAATTAAAATAAGTTGGTATTGAAAAATACTGTTTTGTCATTTTCAGTCATGGCCTTCTCTAAAAAATGTGAAAAATGTTAATTTTCGGTTAAACTTTAAACAAGAAATACATACTTATATATATTTTTAAAAAGCCGAAAAAAGCTTAATAAATACAAATAAAATTATACGGCGTGTTCCATAAGAAAAACATAAGTTGGGTACTTTTCTCAAAAACTAACCAATATAGAAAAAACTAATTATACCACAATATTCTACGGAAAAATTTACAGAATCAACCTATTTAAAGTTTTTTACAACTTTAATAGCAAAAGAGTTAAAAAAGGTTATAAATATGGGCAAAATCTGAAAATCACCGAGATGGGTCGCAATAGCCATCAACTGTTTTCACTATAGCTGTTTTCTCAAAAAAGAGATCGGGAGTCCTATATTAGATTTTTGATATTTCTTACGGTTTTCGACGTAAAACCATCGAAAATGAAACACCTTGTACAGAGTTATTCATTTTAAAGTAAACATTTTTGAATTCCATGTACTTTTTTAAGAAATGAATATAGCCATTTTGTGTATTTTTCCATAGAATTTAATAATCTAATCAGGATTATTAGATAATTGAATTCTACGGAAAAAATACACAAAATGGCTAAATTCGTTTTTTAAAAAGTACAGGGAAGTTTAAAAATAAGGCCCTGTTTACTTTAAAATAAATAACCATGTACATTTAACTATTTTTCAATAAAATCTTGTTCAAAGTATGTTGGATAGTTTTTATATTATTTATAGGTCTTGTGATATAATATATGAATTAAAAATAATATTTTTTAAAAGTACTTTCTAGCATTATTTTTTATTATAGATTTTATTAAAGTTCTTTTATTATTTATAGAATATACTACAGAATGATTCAAAAATGGATTAGTTGTATCAGCTATTTTTAAGTTTAAAAAGTAAATACTTCAAAAAACTAATTTATTGTATGTTAAACCGCTAGTAGTAGCTGTCAAAACTCAACAAGAAAATAACAAGGAGCTTTGAGAAGTTGTAAATCTAAACCCAATATTTAAAAATATACAGTGTGTCCCAGGATGGGTGTTACAAGAGGACAAATGGACCAAAAATTTGAAAATTTATAAACGCCTTTTTGGGAAAACTGGTCGCATGGCCCAAATCTAATAAATACAAAATTTTACTCCGATTGGTAATATACAGGGTAAGTTATAACTAAAAATATGAACAATGACCAAGAGTAAAGTGCCTTTATTTTTAAAAATAGGACAAATTTGTATAAGTAAATGTTGTAGAGAATTAAATTTTATGTCAAAATATAAAGTTAAGGAACTAAAGTAAAAAAAAATAACAATTTTTTACATTATGAATTAACAGCTTTTAAAATACTTGGCTAAAAGCAGCGATTTTGTTTAAATATTTAAAATTATTAAATTTTCTTTTAAATTTTGCTTTCTCTTGTCCATTATTTATGTT
Source organism: Listronotus bonariensis (assembly GCA_014170235.1). Lineage (NCBI taxonomy): Eukaryota > Metazoa > Arthropoda > Insecta > Coleoptera > Curculionidae > Listronotus > Listronotus bonariensis. The sequence continues at coordinate 36,333 of JACEGR010008100.1, forward strand.
GTAATGCGTAATGTAAAAAATTGACAATTACATTTTTTTACTCTTAAGCTTTAACATTAAATTTTGACATAAAATATGATTCTTTACCACATTTACTTATATATTTTGTTCTTTTTTTTTTTAAATAAAAGTAGTTAGCTTCTGTTGTTTTTATTTATCAGTTTTGGACCATCCGACCAGTTTTTTCAAAAGGACGTTTAAAAATTCTATAATTTTTGGTCCATTTGTCCTCTTGTAACACCTATCCTGGGACACACTGTATATATTTGAAGGTGTAACATTATTTAATAATGTTAAATCACAGCGCTAACTTTCGTAATCGAGTTTTGAATCACCCAAAAAAGTTATATATCTTAAAGTTATTTTATCTTATTTTAATAAAAATAAATTTAGTAATAAAAGTTTTAAAAGGTACTTACACCAATTAAACTTTCCAAAAACACAAAACTTATTACCAAAAAACAAACATTTTTTATTTTAAAATACATTTTTATTGTGAAGCTATTTTCCTAATTGCGGGTATATTGTGGAGTATACGCTGCCTAGATTTTTTACAAAGTAGATAAAAATCAATTACATCATTATTGTTCTAATAGCAAATCATTTTTGTCATTATATCGTTAGTATATACTAATGAGCCATCGTTATCAGCTAAAAATCATTTTTCTTTATATTGTTGTATTAGTCCCTGGACCAGTAATGAAATGTACCTCATGATAAAAACACTTTTAAAACCTTTAGTGGGGTTCTTTTGGTGAGTCTACCACGAATATTCATACCGCCATATATGAAAGCGGCGCTGTAACCCAGCCTGTCAATGTTAAATGTTTCGGGTGTCGGATTGGGCAAACGCATCACTTTTTTTGTCGGACATGTTTACCACAATGTTTTACACGCAATTTTTAAACATTTTGCCAAAAATGGTAAGCTTTACAGTCATAAAACCATAAAGCTCAAACAGATGTTTTGGGTATTGTACTAGGCAGGTTTTCGAGCCACTTGCTGCTAACCATCTCTAGCGTCGGAAAAGCAATACAAGTGTTCAGCCGTCGCCTTTTTTATAATATACGTTTTTTATCTTTCTGAAGCACGCATATTTTGCTTCTGCCTTTGGTTTAATGCAGCTGGCATTGCCATACAGTGAGGATATTAAGGTCATTGATTGGGGGTAGGGTACACGGGTGTCACTTAAACTACTGTTTGGCGTAAAAAAAATTGGTCACGTGGCCTAGTGCCAAGGAGCAACTTTTTTAAAATGAAAAGGAGGTCATTTAGCACCTAGTTTTAAAGGCCCTTCAATTCTCTATTTAACGCCATTTTGTTTTTAAAAATCGACCGAGCCGTTTCAGAGTTAGAACCGGTTAAAATTTGGCTTAAATACCGTACAGGGTGGCGCCTTTTCGTTGACCTTGGAGGGTATAGCGAAAATTAAAAGAGATAGAACAAATCTGATTGGACAATCTCAATTTTGATTTTTGAAGCACATTCAATGGTAAAGTAAGTAACTTGATTCGGTTTGAAGATGCAGAGTTCTTTTAAAATTTTGTCAATTTGGCCAGGCACATGTAACCCGCTTAATATTAAAGATAAGTTTTAGGGATTGTTACGTAGAATTCGGTGGCGGTCCTATGTTTTTTCTATTAACTTTTATCCTAAAGATGTTAAACCACAAAGTTGTTTTTTTTAATGTGACACCCTGTAAATTTTATTACCAATAGAAAAAAGGCGTGAAAATATACCACATTTTATATATTTAATTTTTCATAGTTACGGAAATATAACCATCCTTAGGAGTTCGATAATAAAACGGCATTTTTTAAATAAAACACCCTGTATATGTTTTTACAATTAAGAATTTACCACATTTAAAATGAATTTTTTCCAACAGTTTTTGAAATATGAGCTTTCAATTCTTAGTGCCTAGGTAAATATATTAAAAGTCCTCCCCCTTTATCTTTTGAATGGGACAAGATATCGGGATCGGGTAAAATTTGGGTATAAGGGTGTCATTTAAAATACTTTTTGGCATAAAAATAATTTTTGTCACGTAACCTAGTCCAAAGGGGCACTATTAACTTTTTTTTAATGAAAAGGGGGTCCAATAGCACCTCGTTTTAAACGCCCTTTCATTCTCTACTTAACGCTACTTTGTTTTTGAAATTCGGTTTGGCTGTTTCAGACATAGAACCGTTTGAAATTTGACTTAAGTATTGTAAAAATAATGCGATTTTAATGGCACTGGCTTATAAATTTGGAACGGCTGGGCCGTTTTTTAAAAACGAAGTAGCCTTTAAAACGAGTTGCTACATGAGGTCCCTTTTCATTTGGGAAAAAAGTTGCCAGTGCCACCTTAACACTAGGCCACGTGACAGAAAACATTTTTATTCCAAAAAGTAGTTAAAGTATTACCCTTTTACCCAAATTTTATCCGACTTCGATATCTTGTCCTATTCAAAAGTCATTGGTAACAGAACTTTTAAAAACCGCAGTATATCTACAGTTTTTTCATTTATATTTTGCCACTTACTTTTAACTATAAGCAAGAAGGATAGAAAAAAACCTGTATAAGAGTTTCATACTTTTTCATTCATTATCTTTTTAGCATTAAAACAGAACTTAATGAATATCAAAAACTCAAGGAAAATGAAGGGGTAAACTTTTTCAAATGGGACTCCCTGTATTATGTAACCATTAAAAAGGTATTTTTAAAAAGCTTTACAAAAATATCACATTTAAGATATCTTTCTTTAATAGTTTCGGAAATATGGCCATTTAAATCTGGGTAAAATAGAAATTTTGTGGTAAGATGGCAAAACCAGATATGTCACTTTTAGTAAAATGTTCAGAAGAGATATTTTTACCTTTCACACCCTTAACAGTTTTAGCACAATTTCAACATTTTACAAATAACTGTTTTTATGTTAGTTGCAAAATTTAAATATTGTACTCCAATTGTGATTTTTTCAGGATGCATTAAAATTAAAAATATCTCTCCTAAACATTTTACTAAAAGTGATATCGGGTTTTGCCATTTTACTACAGAATTATATCTACTATTTTTTAGATTTAAGTTGTTATATTTCAAAACTATTAAAGATAGATATACCAAATGTAAGGTTACCACAACTACCCTAAAGTGTCGCGGCTAAGGTAGTTGTCGTGGTAACGTTGGAATACACCAGGCTGATTTGAGTGCTGTTTATATGGAGACCATAACATACAGGAAAAATGCAAAAATTTTTGAGGAATAAAAACACGAAAATACACTTTGTTAGGAATGAAAACAAATATTTAGGAATTCAAAAATGTCAAATAAATTACTCTACAATTGTTACAAAAAGTTCGAGGATTCCATAAAAGGCCTGTTCGTAGAGAAATCACAAACTAGTCAGCACCAATCGGGTATTATTATTTAGTCAGCTGACCGTGATTTTTATTCTAATATGTCATCTTTTACTTAAGTATTTGCTAAATATCATGATTAATTGCGTGCTAAGGTATGTACAGTTGGGGTCATAAAAACCGTCCACCCACCTTTTTTAATTTTTGATTTTTTAGCGATAAAAAGCAATAACATTTATTGTAAAATAAATAAAATTACAATAAACACATTAATTATTTTCTAAAATTTTTTGTACAATTTTAGGCATAAAATATCTTTTAAAATAGCCCTGGTATCTATTTATATTTATTTTAGAACGATCTAATGAGTCATCCAGCCGCCACCAGCAGCAGCGCAGCGCGAGCTCGGGCAGTTGCCAAGGCGTCCGTCTTCGTCCCGAACGACAGACGATGGTAGGGTCCGCGTGTTTAGTAAAGAAGTCATCATTATCTACGGGAAATCTCCGGTATCTCTCTTTCAATCGCGGTTTGTTGGGTTTCGTATCGTTATCTAGAAAATAGGCATTTTATAGTTTTGATTTTTAAAAATAAATAACATTTTAAATTAGGGTTGAGGAAATAACAGGAGACTTCGCGCAGATAATGATGACGTCGGTGGCTTTTTACTAAACGCGCGGTCCCTAACCACTTTTACACCGTAATTTTATTCGAACGACTTCAAAAAATCTTTATTTAGTATTTACATCGATATCCTAGGGAAAATAAATTTTATTAATCTGTTATAAATCAAAACACCTTTATAAACAAAGTGTTTTTTTTCTAGTTTAATGTCGAAAACGGATTGTTTAAAGTTTTAATTTAGCTCGTATACCCCGGGACCAGGACCGAAGCGATCCCATTCTTTTCTTTGGCGTGTACCCAATAAAAAACCATAGAATAAATGGATCCGCCTGACCAGTGTAGAGCATAATATCTTCAATTTAAGTTTTAATGAGAAAAAGGTATACATATTATCTAGGTTTTATACAACATGTCAACTGGTAATTGTTATGAAAAATATTCCTTTGGCGTGAATTATTACTATAATATATTATACAGCGTGTTCCTTAAAGACATGCTAATATTTAAGGGGGTGATTTTTGGACTCATTTGAAGAAAAAACTTCGTATGGACATATGTCCTAAACGTCTTAACTTTTGAGATACAGGTGTTAAAATTTAAAAAAAAATCTATTTATAATATACATATAATAATAATAT
>JACEGR010008101.1:0-40913 GCA_014170235.1 Listronotus bonariensis
TTACACCCCATAACATTTTTGCCTATGCTGTACATTTAATTTACTGGCATTGCCAACACTCTTTAATGGCAAGGCATTGGCAAAAAGGTATCAAAAGACGCGAAAGTGGGCAATTGGCCGTTATTAGGCCACGTGTTGCAGATAAAGTGATGGCATCCGTCATTAATAAGTTATTGGCAAAAATGCGTTTAAGATGATGGCATCCATCATTAATAAGTTATTGGCAAAAAGATAACAAAAAGACACGAAAGTGGGCAAATGCAGATACTCCCAAGCAGCAAGCTGACGTCTTATTGACGAAAATTGTCGCATATACTTTTTTAAAAGCTAAATGATGCGATATTTTATTTGAAAATTAAAATAGGAAAAACTCTCACTGCATGCAATTTCCTTGCAATGCAAAGTACCATCTCTCGGAACACTGTCCAACTTGGAGATGCAGATTTTTACACTAGCCGAAGATATTTCTTTCAAAGCTAAGTGAGATCACCTACCGCAGACCGTCTCGAATTATTTTTGTCTAATGGGTACGGTTTAGACGATAAAAAGCGAAGATATTGCAGAAACGTAGTAGTTTATTGTCCATTACGCCATCTATCGGTATGTCAAAAAACTGATTAAATATATATAATATTTTATATAATGTCTTTAAAACTTTTAATAATGTTTTAAACAAAAGTGTTTACAGCTCCTAACAGTCTACTTGAATATCTTGCCTTCTCGACTAGCCATCACCAATTAATCACACAACACACACTTATTAGGTAATGAATACATTTAATTATGTCTATTAAAAACTCTTTCTTTAAAAAGAAACCAAAAAGCTAGGAAACCACGTAGAAAACAAATGCACAAAGTGGTCACCTTCGGCCGAAATTAACGTAGCTAATTTTACCATCATTTTATTTTTATTCGCTCCAAAATACATAATAAACATTTTGTTTGACCTAATTTTTATTTGCATGATTTTTAACAATAAAATGTTATGAAAAGGCCATTTCCTTTAAATTATGTAAAAACATAAAATAATGTTGTTTAGCTGCCATTATAAATAAAACAGATCAAAAAATTGCTTTAATGTTAGTTAAATACCAATGTTAATAATATGGTTTAAAAAGTATGAATATGCGTTGAAGGTTTGCCTTCAAAAATCCAATATTTATTTGCCTGCAACAAAAACGCGTGCTTTATTTAATCAGGATTGGTATGCCGCCATTTTTGTATGCTTGCCGGCAATTCGCCTGCATGTAAAATTTATTGGCAATTAAGTGTTTATTTAGGGTTGACTTTAATGCGTATAAGATGTTGGCATAATATTGCCACCAATTGCCAATGCTTTTACCATCAATGCCAATATGAAAATGTCACATTGCCGGCTGAATAGTGTTTGACTGTAAATTACCATTATAGTTTCGATTATGCGTTTACTTTAACCTACAAATAAGAAATTACATATTTTTTTTAAATTTTTTCATTTAAATAATTTATGACATTTTAAAGCGATAAATAAGGACATACCGAAATAAAATATAAATAGTAAATAGAAAAAATATTGTAGATATGATAGATACATGCATAGGCTTATTAGGAAATATGTAATGTAGCGAAATTTGCCTTACTTCTACAAATTCATGATATAGTTAGACCCATATTTATTTCATTTTGACAGCGATGCTGCCAAGTACACAAAAAATAATAAAGTAAATAAACCCTTTTTTGAACAATGATTTATTGCAGCAAACATTATTAAACCCGTGGACTACGCCACGCGTTACAGGTTTTATGGCACGCCAGAGACGAAATAACAAAATGTTTTTTTAAGTACGCGATACGTGTTTTCGCAATATCTTTATTTATTTATCTAAAAAATATGTCATCAGGGTCTGTTAGAGGCTATGTGTTTTCAAAAAGGTTTGTTTACTTTATCATTTTTTGTGCACTTGGCGGCATCACTTTCAGAATGAAATAAATATGGTTCTAACTATACCAAAGACAATTCTAGTTTTTTTTTGTTTGCCCCCAGTCCTCCTAGATCCGGGACTGCTTTTAATACTTTTTTTCTTAAATATAGCAACAATTGACATATAGCGTATTAGACGTTTTTGATGTTACTGTTGTTTTAAAATTTATTTAAATACTGACTCAACGTCCTTCAAACGAAAAAGCGGCGATAAATTCATATGATTCTGCCCGATACTTCGTTTGGCGCCAGGCGCGTTCCTCTTCGATTTGCTTGCGCACAAACTCAATTTTTGCTCATGAATTGTAACTTTTGTTTCGCGCAGGTAACAACCATTGGCTATCCATTGAGATCAGTGGATAACACTAATTCCCGAACAATAGAGATATACGTCTAAAACGAACCCGAGTCTGTCCCAGCATTTCGGCCGGCACGGACGTGGCAATAAAACATTTACGGTAGCCTAACGCTTAAACAGTTTCTTTTCTCTTATCTATTACTTTCACTCACGAAATACCATAACATGTGAAACGGCAAAGGTGTATTCGATAAAGATGTGTATTGGTCCAGTCAAAAAGAGCTTTACGCAGCGGGAGGGTTGGCAATGCAGGCTTGCCTCCCCTTCTAGGAGCCAAAAAAGGCCCCTTAGATAGGTGATGTCTGGGGGTGGCTCTTCTTGTGTGAAGCCTTTTTATCTTGTTTCGTGTTGTTTACTTATCTGAAGATGCCACTGTTTTTTTTTTTTTTTTTGTATTACTTGGGCTCTCAGCAAACACTATTTACCGGCAATGTACATTTTTCATATTGGCATTGATGGTAAAGCATTGGCAATTGGTGGCAATATTATGCCAACATCTAACACGTATTAAAAAGTCAACCCTAAATAAACACTTAATTGCCAATAAATTTTACATGCAGGCAAATTGCCGGCAGGCATACAAAAATGACGGCATACCAATCCTGGATTAAATAAAGCATGCCTTTTTGTTGCGGGCAAATAATTATTCGATTTTTGAAAGCAAACCTTCAACCCATATTCATACTTTTCAAACCATACTATTAACATTGGTATTTAACTAATATTAGAGCAATTTTTTGGATCTATTTTATTTATAATGGCAGCTAAACAACATTATTTTATGTTTTTTTACATAATTTAAAGGAAATGGCCTTTTCATAACATTTTATTGTTAAAAATCATGCAAATAAAAATTAGGTCAAACAAAATGTTTATTATGTATTTTGGAGCGAATAAAAATAAATGATGGTAAAATTAGCTACGTTAATTTCTGACCGAAGGTGACCGCTTTGTGCATTTGTTTTCTACGTGGTTTTCTAGCTTTTTAGTTTCTTTTTTAAAGAAAAGAGTTTTTTAATAGACATAATTAAATGTATTCATTACCTAATAAGTGTGTGTTGTGTGATTAATTGGTGATGGTTAGTGGAGAAGGCAAGATATTCAAGTAGACTGTTAGGAGCTGTAAACATTTTGTTTAAAACCTTATTAAAAGTTTTAAAGACGTGTTAATAAAAAATATTATATATATTTAATAGTTTTTTTGACATACCGATAGATGGCGTAATGGACAATAAATTACTACGTTTCTGCAATATTTTCGCTTTTTGTCGCCTAAACCGTACCCATTAGACAAAAATAAATTGAGAGCGGTCTGCGGTAGGTGATCTCACTTAGCTTTGAAATACTTTATTATATCTTCGGCTAGTGTAAAAATCTGCATCTCCAAGTTGGACAGTGTTCCGAGAGATGCTACTTTGTATTGCAAGGAAATTTCATGCAGTAAGGAGTTTATTCCTATTTTAATTTTCAAATAAAATATCGCATCATTTTAGCTTTAAAAAAAAGTATATGCGACAATTTTCGTCAATAGGACGTCAGCTTACTGCTTGGGAGTATCTGCATTTGCCCACTTTCGTGTCTTTTGTTATCTTTTTGCCAATAACTTACTAATGATGAATGCCATCATCTTAAACGCATTTTTTTGCCAATAACTTATTAATGACGGATGCCATCACTTTATCTGCAACACGTGGCCTAATAACGGCCAATTGCCCACTTTCGCGTCTTTTGATACCTTTTGCCAATGCCTTGCCATTAAAGAGTGTTGGCAATGTTATATGGGTCCCCTTCTAGGAGCCAAAAAAGGCCCCTTAGATAAGTGATGTCTGGGGGTGGCTCTTCTTGTGTGAAGCCTTTTTTGTCTTGTTTCGTGTTGTTTACTTATGCCACTGTTTTTTTTTGTATTACTTGGGCTGTTGCCTCTCCTACCCCTAAATTAAGTTCTGCGTACTGCCCTTTAGTAAAAAATTTAAAAAAGACAATAAATTAAATATGGATGGTTTTAACTATACCTATACTGGCTAAAAAATATTTTAAAGAAATAATTTCGGCTTAAATACCAACTCTCAGGATTTTTAAGTCTTACCCCCAATCAAAAAGGCTTGTGACGACACAAAACATAATGATTTCTATTATTAGATTTTTTGCTTTGTTTTTCCAATTAATTTGAGGAAAACAGAAAATTCAATTAAACATGCAATATAATAAATATAACAACGTATTTCCGTACTTTACTAAAATTCCTCTCCAAATCCAATAAATCCGCTATACTAAAAATTTATCAATTTATAAAAAGCTCAAGAACCATTACTTAGTGACATAATAAACTTGTAATTAAGCCGTACTAATATATATTTTGTTAAATTTATTGTTGTTGAAATCCAAAAGCTCAAAAAAAGCTTTACAGCAACTATTTATATTAATATAAACGACGTACCTAAACGCTCAAGTCATTATGTTTTGTTTTAAATATCTGCCAAAGGTAGGTAAAGAAGTATTTTTTATTCGCAACAAAAACAAAAAGAAATAATAACAAATTTAGATGACCCAAAAATTAAAAAAATTAAAATTTATACCGTGCTAGAAATATCCCAGCAAACACTATTTGCCGGCAATGTACATTTTTCATATTGGCATTGATGGTAAAGCATTGGCAATTGGTGGCAATATTATGCCAACATCTTATACGCATTAAAAAGTCAACCCTAAATAAACACTTAATTGCCAATAAATTTTACATGCAGGCGAATTGCCGGCAAGCATACAAAAATGGCGGCATACCAATCCTGATTAAATAAAGCACGCGTTTTGTTGCAGGCAAATAAATATTGGATTTTTTGAAGGCAAACCTTCAACGCATATTCATACTTTTTAAACCATATTATTAACATTGGTATTTAACTAACATTAAAGCAATTTTTTGATCTGTTTTATTTATAATGGCAGCTAAACAACATTATTTTATGTTTTTTTTTACATAATTTAAAGGAAATGGCCTTTTCATAACATCTTTATTGTTAAAAATCATGCAAATAAAAATTAGGTCAAACAAAAATGTTTATTATGTATTTTGGAGCGAATAAAAATAAAATGATGGTAAAATTAGCTACGTTAATTTCGACCGAAGGTGACCGCTTTGTGCATTTGTTTTCTACGTGGTTTTCTAGCTTTTTAGTTTCTTTTTAAAGAAAAGAGTTTTTTAATAGACATAATTAAATGTATTCATTACCTAATAAGTGTGTGTTGTGTGATTAATTGGTGATGGCTAGTCGAGAAGGCAAGATATTCAAGTAGACTGTTAGAGCTGTAAACATTTTGTTTAAAACTTTATTAAAAGTTTTAAAGACGTGTTAATAAAAAATATTATATATATTTAATAGTTTTTTTGACATACCGATAGATGGCGTAATGGACAATAAACTACTACGTTTCTGCAATATCTTCGCTTTTTATCGTCTAAACCGTACCCATTAGACAAAAATAATTCGAGAGCGGTCTGCGGTAGGTGATCTCACTTAGCTTTGAAAGAAATATCTTCGGCTAGTGTAAAAATCTGCATCTCCAAGTTGGACAGTGTTCCGAGAGATGGTACTTTGCATTGCAAGGAAATTGCATGCAGTAAGGAGTTTTTTCCTATTTTAATTTTCAAATAAAATATCGCATCATTTTAGCTTTTAAAAAAAGTATATGCGACAATTTTCGTCAATAAGACGTCAGCTTGCTGCTTGGGAGTATCTGCATTTGCCCACTTTCGTGTCTTTTGTTATCTTTTTGCCAATAACTTATTAATGATGGATGCCATCATCTTAAACGCATTTTTTTGCCAATAACTTATTAATGACGGATGCCATCACTTTATCTGCAACACGTGGCCCAATAACGGCCAATTGCCCACTTTCGCGTCTTTTGATACCTTTTGCCAATGCCTTGCCATTAAAGAGTGTTGGCAATGCCAGTAAATTAAATGTACAACGCCGGCAAAAATGTCCTGATTCGCCATACCGTACATATGATGGTTCCTGTAACAATCTCAAAAACCCTGAATGGGGGATGGAACAAACTAGATATGGCAGGTTGCTTCCTCCTAATTATGGAAATGGTAAGTTATTAAATTAAAGCAAAAAAGGGACCAAAGGGTATCGATAGAATTTAAAAATTCGGTTAAAACCCAATCAGCATCAGCTAGTATTGCCACTAACCAAAACTAATCATCGTTAATTAGTTTTTAAATGTTCTCCAAATTAATTATAATTTATGAATTACTTTTACTACTATTTTTATCCAATAAAAATAAATTACATATTAAGGTTTAATTTTTTCTAAGGCATAGATTATCCATCGGTAGCAAAAAGTGGTAAACCGCTACCACCAGCAAGGAAAGTCTCCTCAGAAGTGTATCCAGATGTTTTAATACTAGACCAAAATACACTCTTGAGTAATGCAATATGGACAAATAGTAGTACATGATATGAGTTTAACTAAGGATAATAATGTTGTACATTTAATTTACTGGCATTGCCAACACTCTTTAATGGCAAGGCATTGGCAAAAGGTATCAAAAAGACGCGAAAGTGGGCAATTGGCCGTTATTAGGCCACGTGTTGCAGATAAAGTGATGGCATCCGTCATTACTAAGTTATTGGCAAAAGATAACAAAAGACACGAAAGTGGGCAAATGCAGATAATCCCAAGCAGCAAGCTGACGTCTTATTGACGAAAATTGTCGCATATACTTTTTTAAAAGCTAAAATGATGCGATATTTTATTTGAAAATTAAAATAGGAAAAACTCCTTACTGCATGCAATTTCCTTGCAATGCAAAGTACCATCTCTCGGAACACTGTCCAACTTGGAGATGCAGATTTTTACACTAGCCGAAGATATTTCTTTCAAAGCTAAGTGAGATCACCTACCGCAGACCGCTCTCGAATTATTTTTGTCTAATGGGTAGGTTTAGTCGATAAAAAGCGAAGATATTGCAGAAACGTAGTAGTTTATTGTCCATTACGCCATCTATCGGTATGTCAAAAAACTATTAAATATATATAATATTTTTTATTAACACGTCTTTAAAACTTTAATAAAGTTTTAAACAAAATGTTTACAGCTCCTAACAGTCTACTTGAATATCTTGCCTTCTCGACTATAGCCATCACCAATTAATCACACAACACACACTTATTAGGTAATGAATACATTTAATTATGTCTATTAAAAACTCTTTTCTTTATAAAAGAAACTAAAAAGCTAGAAAACCACGTAGGAAACAAATGCACAAAGCGGTCACCTCGGTCGAAATTAACGTAGCTAATTTACCATCATTTTATTTTTATTCGCTCCAAAATACATTTTGTTTGACCTAATTTTGAATGATTTTTAACAATAAAATGTTATGAAAAGGCCATTTCCTTTAAATTATGTAAAAACATAAAATAATGTTGTTTAGCTGCCATTATAAATAAAACAGATCAAAAAAATTGCTTTAATGTTAGTTAAATACCAATGTTAATAATATGGTTTAAAAGTATGAATATGCGTTGAAGGTTTGCCTTCAAAATCCAATATTTATTTGCCTGCAACAAAAACGCGTGCTTTATTTAATCAGGATTGGTATGCCGCCATTTTTGTATGCTTGCCGGCAATTCGCCTGCATGTAAAATTTATTGGCAATTAAGTGTTTATTTAGGGTTGACTTTTTAATGTGTATAAGATGTTGGCATAATATTGCCACCAATTGCCAATGCTTTACCATCAATGCCAATATGAAAATCTTATGCATTTGCATGCTTTTAAACTCTCCCAGACTGCAGCACCAAACTCACATAGGGTTTAAAGAGGTAAATAAAGGTGATACTGTTCGTATTTGCTACTGCGTTTCTATTCCATTAAAGTGCTGACACGCAGTAGGAATTCACAAACCGCTTATGCATTTGCATTCTTTAAAATTCCTCCCAGACTGCAGCACCAAACTCACGTAGGAGTTTAAAAAGGTGCTGACGCGCGTGAATTACGTAAACCGCCATAATTTGCATGTTTAACCCAGACTGCACCAAACTGACGTAGGGTTTAAAGAGGTAAATAAAGGTGATACTGTTCGTATTTGCTACTACGTTTCAACTCAAAGTGCTGACACGCAGTAGGAATTCATAAATCGCGCCAGATACAACGGTTACAAAAAGCTTGAGTCCTCCGAGTGTAACATCTTCACCGTAAATACGAAAACTGATCGCTCACAGTGCAGGCACATTCATTAAACATTTATTGCTAGATAATAAATAAAACTCTTTTGCGTAAATATGAAAATTTGGACTGCACTGCCAGAGTTCGAACTTGGTAGCGCACTACGGCGACGGCGCGGCGACGCCATGAATTAACTATTTGTTCTTTAATTTTTGTAGTTGACCTCTGTAACTCATTACCTTGACCTGAGCATCGTTTATGGTCCAAATGAAGAAGTAGCTAAAGAGCTTCGGCTATTTAAAGAAGGAAAACTAAAATTCGATTATAGAGACGGACAAGAATGGATTCCCAGACTTGATAAAAATGATACGAAATTTTTTGTGCACACTGGAGCAAACACTATTTGCCGGCAATGTACATTTTTCATATTGGCATTGATGGTAAAGCATTGGCAATTGGTGGCAATATTATGCCAACATCTTATACGCATTAAAAAGTCAACCCTAAATAAACACTTAATTGCCAATAAATTTTACATGCAGGCGAATTGCCGGCAAGCATACAAAAATGGCGGCATACCAATCCTGATTAAATAAAGCACGCGTTTTTGTTGCAGGCAAATAAATATTGGATTTTTGAAGGCAAAACCTTCAACGCATATTCATACTTTTTAAACCATATTATTAACATTGGTATTTAACTAACATTAAAGCAATTTTTTTGATCTGTTTTATTTATAATGGCAGCTAAACAACATTATTTTATGTTTTTTTACATAATTTAAAGGAAATGGCCTTTTCATAACATTTTATTGTTAAAAATCATGCAAATAAAAATTAGGTCAAACAAAATGTTTATTATGTATTTTGGAGCGAATAAAAATAAATGATGGTAAAATTAGCTACGTTAATTTCGACCGAAGGTGACCGCTTTGTGCATTTGTTTTCTACGTGGTTTTCTAGCTTTTAGTTTCTTTTAAAGAAAAGAGTTTTTTAATAGACATAATTAAATGTATTCATTACCTAATAAGTGTGTGTTGTGTGATTAATTGGTGATGGCTAGTCGAGAAGGCAAGATATTCAAGTAGACTGTTAGAGCTGTAAACATTTTGTTTAAAACTTTATTAAAAGTTTTAAAGACGTGTTAATAAAAAATATTATATATATTTAATAGTTTTTTTGACATACCGATAGATGGCGTAATGGACAATAAACTACTACGTTTCTGCAATATCTTCGCTTTTTATCGTCTAAACCGTACCCATTAGACAAAAATAATTCGAGAGCGGTCTGCGGTAGGTGATCTCACTTAGCTTTGAAAGAAATATCTTCGGCTAGTGTAAAATCTGCATCTCCAAGTTGGACAGTGTTCCGAGAGATGGTACTTTGCATTGCAAGGAAATTGCATGCAGTAAGGAGTTTTTTCCTATTTTAATTTTCAAATAAAATATCGCATCATTTTAGCTTTTAAAAAAAGTATATGCGACAATTTTCGTCAATAAGACGTCAGCTTGCTGCTTGGGAGTATCTGCATTTGCCCACTTTCGTGTCTTTGTTATCTTTTGCCAATAACTTATTAATGATGGATGCCATCATCTTAAACGCATTTTTTTGCCAATAACTTATTAATGACGGATGCCATCACTTTATCTGCAACACGTGGCCTAATAACGGCCAATTGCCCACTTTCGCGTCTTTTTGATACCTTTTTGCCAATGCCTTGCCATTAAAGAGTGTTGGCAATGCCAGTAAATTAAAATGTACAACGCCGGCAAAAAATCTGGACCCACTTTTAAATAAAAATACATTTAAATAAAGTTTTTTGTTCAAATGAAACAAAATCTGTTGTAATTCAAGTTTCAAGGACGTGTAAGCATCACGTGATTTTTAGTGTTCGTTGATTGGTCGGACGGAAAAGCCAGAGACCAAACTTTAGACGCTTGTAAATGAAAGCATCAACATTTTTATTATTTAATTCTGATTTGAAATTTTACCGATTTTGTGCTGTTATAGATTAGTAAAAGAGGACAGATCAAAAGCCATTGGCGAATTAAGGATTAGTGACTGGTTCGGATAGACCAGCTATATTAAAGAAAAAGAGAGAGGAAATTTCGATAAGCTTACAAGAGGTTTAGCAACACAGTGTCAGTACGCCGTTGATAAGTATCATGACAAAGAGGTAAAATACAATTATCAATTACGTTAAAAATTAAATTACAAATGTTTGTCATTGTAAACTAAAATAGTTCATTTTTTGGTTTGCACAGGTTACTTAGCAAGATAGAATTTTAAAGCAAAATAATGGCAGTTGAGAAGGGGTTTGGACATAAGCAAGACCGGTGATAGCTTTTGTCAGGGACGTGAGGGTGTGAGAATTACGATTTCGGTTGGCAGTTCTGTTCAAAGTTGGTAGCATTATCAGCTGATGACAGAGTCGTGCCTTGTCGAAGCTTTGTTTGGTAAAAACTGTGGAAATTTGCCATTTTCATTTTGGTTGTATATTTTTGCAAGGATTTCCAGTTGTTAATGTTTTTGGTTAGTTTAGAGACTTCACATATTATTGGTTCGGACTCGTTTTATTTTAGAGATTTTGATAGTGTTTAGTCGAATAGTTTCAGTCATTCGTGTTTTTATATACATATGATACAGATGAGTGTCCGCTAATTAATGGTACACAGAAAAACCACAGATTTCTTATGCGAAAATACCCATTTAGGATTTAAACAAACATACCTATATCCAAAAGTTAATGATAAGGAAGATACGGGGTGTTAAAGAGATATAAATATTTTTTATTCATGCATTTCGATAATTTTTGATATGTTTTAAACATTTTAATAAAACTCGGTATCCAGGAGTTTTTAGATATCAGCTATTTATATCTGCGCAGTTGTAATTATAGCTAATACGATGTTATTGAAGGTACATACATACTTTCGGGTGCACTGAACAACTAAAACGTGAATACCTTAAAAACGGTTGTCAAGACCGATTCTTACTAAGTATACCTTTTTGTGCAGAAAGCATAGAGAAGCTTACTAGTTTACATACATACAGAGTAGTAACAAAAAATTGGGTAGTTTTAGAGAATTTTAAATAGTGTACCCATCGCCCTCTAGTCTACACACAAAAATTAATATTCGATCTGAAAAGCTAATGTTTAAAAACCCCTAGATACCGTTTTATTAAGATATTTAAAAAGGGGGGAACAATTATCGAAATAAATTTACTTTTCTTTTTACTATGACATACTCCCGTATCTTCCTTATTATAAACTTTTGGATATTAGGTATGTTTGGTTAAATCTTAATATTTTGGCATAAGGAATCTGTGGTTTTTCTGTGTACCATTCATTAGCGGACACCCTGTATACAAAGTTTTTAAAATGGTTTTTGACTTACGGAACCATGGAAAATGTTTTGCTCTGCCAGGTACCTCATCGTCCTGTCGTCGCTTTGATAATTTTAATTTTCAATATTTAAACCACATTTATGTTTTTGTTTTAAGTTATGCCTATTAAAATAATCCAATAAATTTTGTTTACAACATACAGTTCTTTTTTGTTTTCTCCTTAATTCTACGCCACTGATCTGCCTAAAATCAAACATGGCCGAAAATGGCCCGACTTGACGTCACAGCCGCGTTAGCCAATATGGCGAATGTCGTGACCTTATCTCATCAATGATTTTTATTAAAAAGGATTCTAAAAACCCCTAAACATGAAAATTGAAAAAATAAATAAATATAATTTTTGTGTTTTAGGATTTACACTGGCACAGCTAAATGAGTTACGAAAAGCGACTATTTCCAGACTGATATGTGACAACACTGATATCGACACTATTCAAGCCTAAAGGCTTCGAAAAAATTTCTGATTCGTAAGTATCGTAACCATATTATATTTCCTAACTAGTGCTGAAAGTGCCACTTTTTCCTCACGCGACTTCAGTTGACCGTAGTCGGAGTTCGGTCGGGGAAAAGACACTTTCGGCACGTGTTAGGAACGCTATTGTTTTTACGAGCGTAAAGAAAACAAAAACATTTTTTTACTACAATGCTCCCATATCCCATATAACATTTTTTGCCGGCGTTGCACATTTAATTTACTGGCATTGCCAACACTCTTTAATGGCAAGGCATTGGCAAAAAAGGTATCAAAGACGCGAAAGTGGGCAATTGGCCGTTATTAGGCCACGTGTTGCAGATAATGTGATGGCATCCGTCATTAATAAGTTATTGGCAAAAATGCGCTTAAGATGATGGCATCCATCATTAATAAGTTATTGGCAAAAGATAACAAAAGATACGAAAGTGGGCAAATGCAGATACTCCCAAGCAGCAAGCTGACGTCTTATTGACGAAAATTGTCGCATATACTTTTTTTTAAAAGCTAAAATGATGCGATATTTTATTGGAAAATTAAAATTGGAAAGAACTCCTTACTGCATGCAATTTCCTTGTAATGCAAAGTACCATCTCTAGGAACATTGTCCAACTTGGAGATGACAGATTTTTCACTAGCGGGAGATATTTCTTTCAAAGCTAAGTGAGATCACCTACCGCAGACCGCTCTCGTATTATTTTTTGTCTAATGGGTACGGTTTAGACGATAAAAGCGAGATATTGCAGAAACAGTAGTAGTTTATTGTCCATTACGCCATCTATCGGTATGTCAAAAAAACTATTAAATATATATAATATTTTTTATTAACACGTCTTTAAAACTTTTAATAAAGCTTTAAACAAAATGTTTACAGCTCTAACAGTCTACTTGAATATCTTGCCTTCTCGACTAGCCATCACCAATTAATCACACAGCTTGCACCCACTTATTGGGTAATGAATACATTTAATTATGTCTATTAAAAAGCTCTTTTCTTTAAAAGAAACCCCAAAAGCTAGAAAACCACGTAGAAAACAAATGCTCAAAGCGGTCGCAGCTTCGAGGTCGAAATTAACGTAGCTAATTTTTACCATCATTTTATTTCTATGTCGCTCCAAAATACATAATAAACATTTTGTTTGACCTAATTTTTATTTGCATGATGATTTTAACAATAAAATGTTATGAAAAGGCCATTTCCTTTAAATGTTAAAAACATAAAATAATGTTGTTTAGCTGCCATTATAAATAAAACAGATCAAAAAAATTGCTTTAATGTTAGTTAAATACCAATGTTAATAATATGGTTTGAAAAGTGAATATGCGTTGAAGGTTTTGCCTTCAAAAATCCAATATTTATTTGCCTGCAACAAAGAGCATGTTTTATTGATTCAGGATCATGCCGCCATTTTGTATGCTTGCCGGCAATTCGCCTGCATGTAAAATTTATTGGCAATTGAGTGTTTATTTAGGGTTGACTTTTTAATGCGTATAAGATGTTGACATAATATTGCCACCTGGTGCCAATGCTTCCCCACCATCAATGCCAATATGAAAAAATGTACATTGCCGGCAAATGCTGTAACGTCATGCGGTATTAACGTAAGCGCTATTATGACAGTTAAGTTATGCGCGATTCGATTTTTACCGTCGCTGGTGGTATTAACGTTACCGCATGGAGTAATTTGCGGGCTGATAACGCCGTGTGCTATTTAAAATAGCGAATAGAATTGCCATGCGCATAATATTTTTCTTTGTTTATTTTTTAAGGTTATATTATTTATTTCGACAATATTTGGGTAATAAAGCCACAGAGTAAAGATAAACTACTAATCTTTAATAAAGCCTTGTTTTTTTATTTTGGGATAAATGTCGCAGGTGAAAAAGAAACAAAAAGTTTAAGATTTTCGGCCGACAATGACCTAGCTTTACTGAGAGAATGTCATAGTCAAAATTCTTCTGGAAAAGTGGAAAAATGTACAGTAAAATGTGTTTGAAATAGCGGGAAAAACTTTAGTATTTGCACATTAAAGGATCATTTGTTTTTGATTTTGTAAATTCGCAGACAGGTGTAAATAACCGTTCGTAATACGGCGTCTTCCATATCTCTAAAAACAAACACTAAATACCGTATGCGGTATTTAAATAGCGCCTTACGTAAATAACGAAGGTAGGCGGTAACCAAAGACTACCGCTTTGCCTAAAAGGTGCTGTGAAATACAAAACTTGCATGTTTTAGTGCTTGGACAACGTTGACGGAACAGGGAAAAATGATGGATTAAACATCTTATTACCGGACACTCACGGTACCCTGGTTTTTATGCACAAGCCTTCGTGAGACGTAACAAAGATAAAAACATTGGTTTAAAAGTTTGTTGCCCTAGTTACCACAATGAAAAAATACATTTTATTGGTTTTAAAAGTCAGTAACCCATCAGAGTTTGTATTCGAATACTTAGTATTCTGATTAGTATTCAGAATACATTGGGCCGGTATTCGAATAGATTTGTGTGTTTGGTATTCGATATTCGGCCGAATACTTTTTGGTCAGTATTTGAATTCTGTATTCGACTACTTTTCCAGTATTCGACGAATGCATTTTTTGAGCATTTGAATACCAGAGTACCGAGTATCTGAATGCCGAAGAATACCGAAACGTGGATAGCAGTCTGAATACCGAAATTGGGAAAATTGTCATTATTGATAGTACATTTAAGAATGCTGTAATTAAGCGAAGAAGGGAAAAAGAAAAAAGTGGACCATTTCTTTTTCTTTGCTTTTCAGAATTTTTAAGGAGTATTAAAAATTAGGTGAGGTCCTTTTATTTTTAAGGGGCCTGGTAACGAAAATTAGGTGAAGTCCTTTTTCTTTGTTGCTCTTCTAAGTTTTATTAAAGCACCGTTTTTTTTCTTTAGTATTGTTATACCAAATCCGGGTATTCAGATTTTTTGTTCTCCAATAGTATTTAAATTATTTAATTTATTTTGTAGTAATTATTTACACATATAGGAAAAACAACTAAGAATTATTCAGGAGGAAAATATGGTCTAGGTTTTTATAGGTAAATTGAAATTCTTCCCTTGTATGGTAAGGTTCATATGGATCTTGTACATAATATTTCGGTTTTCTCCAATAGCTTCCAACCATTTTATCCAACATATGGCTTTGGGTGGCATTGCAAAGACATGTTGTCGAAGTCGTCGCCTTCTTGGGGGACTTTTTTCCATAGTTTTTATGACAACCAGCTATTCGCCTTATCCAAATACCCCAGTGTAATCTATAAAACCTGTAAAAATAGATAAGAATAGATGGATATACTAACAAATATTAATGTTTTGGTTAATCCTTTAGTATTTAAAACCTACCTGTTTATTACTGCCTTAACTGATTTTCTTTTGCCCTTTCGCATTGAAAATTTTGTTACTGATCTTGCTGTAACATTTTTCAGCATATTTGATGTTGCATTGCCGTGGTTAAAAAGTGTTGAAGGTGCTTGTATTCCTAGCAAGGAATAATTTCTTTGAAAAACAGCAGACGCAAGGGTAGGTTGGATACTATTTTGAAGATACAGACGAGGAGTTGAATATGCAAAGTTTGAAAGACATCTTGTCGCTGAAATAAGCGACCGTAGCATTATGTTATATATTTGATTTTTTTGTAAAATAAAAATAGAAAAAAATGTAGTTGAGCACTAGTTTAGAGGTTAGGTAATACAGCCCTGAGTTATGACCAATCTTAGCTCTTGATCCCTTCAGGTCCAATTCGCCAGCTCTTTCCTTTCCGGACTATGCTCTCCAGGGCTTTGTCGGCGAAAAAGCTGGGTAATCGAGGTTTTGGCTCCCAGAAATTTAAAAATGCAATGCATAAATTGACAGCTGTCAAACCAAAAACTGCTACTGGTGTTACGTATAATCTTTACTGTCACTACTGACAGCTCCCATGGCACGCCCATCTATTTCCCGCCATTTGAGAAATACCTCGTGTTCACTACCAAACAGGATACCATGACGTCAATTTAGCGTCAATCTTTAGTCGATCCCCGAAGGTAAAAACGCCCGTACAGTTCCTCTAACCGTCACACTGGGAAAAATTCTCCAATTTTCTACGCGACGTCCGCACCTTTCGAAGGTCGAAAAGATGAGAGGCAATTGCTGGCTACTTTCCTATTAGGATTAGCTGGAGACCAAGTGACCACTCAATATTGCTTAAACCCTTTCGATTTAGCTTGTCATTAGATACGGGCTCCAATGTTAACCTATTTAAATAATATAAGCCCCAATTTTTAACTTAAAAAAATTCCAATACAAAGAGTGCAAAA
The DNA here is from genome assembly GCA_014170235.1 of Listronotus bonariensis. NCBI lineage: Eukaryota > Metazoa > Arthropoda > Insecta > Coleoptera > Curculionidae > Listronotus > Listronotus bonariensis. Next base: position 16,699 of record JACEGR010008101.1, read on the forward strand.
TTTCTCTTTTATTTGCCTCTCTAGACCTACAAGGACTATCAGAATTTTTGCTCCGCATGCTGATTGTTAAAGAAAATACTTATTCTTCTACTTTTAGTACCTTTTACGCAAATAAATATAATATAACATGGATGGATACAAACAACTATGCCATAGTATTTTTGGTAATTCTTTACTTATCGGTCACCACGCCGATTTTGATGATTCTCTACTATATTCCTCCTTCTTGCTGCATACAATTATTGACTTAAAGCCAACTTGGCGCCTAATATTAGATATCCACCTCTTAAATTCCATGAAATCAAATATTGAATACCAATTTAGCAGAAAACTCAAGAATTGCGTGAAAAAGGAAGGGGGAACATGCTGAATTTAGGTTAGTTTTCTATTCAAGTTTGATGATCAAAATCTCGAGAACGAAACTTTGCCAAATCAGCACCTTAAAAAAAAAAAACCCTTTATCTTATAAGTCATTCAAATCGGCGTTTGATAAGTAAACAATTTCGGTATTTTTTCTGCAATGCAAGCTATTGGTAGGCTGCCTCTATTAGTTGCATGTCCTAAGACTAAGTATCGATATTTGTAAATATCGATTCTAGCTTTTCGTCACTAACCCACCTCCAGCGCCCCAGTTCCCAGCGGCGGAGGCTGTAAACTTTTTATTCCCCCCTCCTCTCAGTACATCTAAAATTAATAAATATTTATTATTTTGCCGATAAGAAATTATTTAATAATTAGTACCTGAACTTATGATTCTAATTATTCTTCATAATTTGATACATTTTCTGTGATCAGTTAACAGTAACACTATAACCGAAAATCAGTTAATACATTTAAATTAATGTAAATAGTGTATTTTAGGTTGGGTTCTTGCCTGCAATTGCAAAAATAAAACTAGCAGAGAGTAGAAAATGCCAGAACCTGTAAGAATAGGTAAGTTTACTTTTTAAGAATATAATTTAAATAATCCTATACGCAAAGTAAATAGTTTGTTAACTAAATATGCCTTATTTTTTAAAAGAATTAGTACTTTGTCACTCCCTTTGGGGAGACCCAGTATTGTGCGCATTCTTCTTTTTTTATGACTCATGTATTCTCCCAGAACTGTGGCGCAACCAAGGAGGCGTCTTAGGGGTTTGATGGAGAAAAATAACACAAGAAAGCGGAAAAAATTGTCAAATTGCTAGTGACTATAACACCAAGCAAATAATTTTATATTTTTAATACTGCCAATTAGTTTTTGTTTTTTTACAATTTAGTAATATAATAATATGATAATTTCCTTTCCTTTTTAAATTGTTGATTTTTTGGTATGAAAGACTTATCATAGCTATTTGGGTTATTATTTAGAATACGGCTTTCTGCTATTTTTAGGATTTTTTAAACATTATTGATACTTACATATTTTAGACACTCTTCTAAATAAAACGTAAGTGGCGCACATCCAAAATATTCCGTTTTAAAAAAAAATATCAATAAACAAACTTAAGGGGACCGGGGAGTGAAAAGGAGTGCTGGGCGGGGTAAAATTGGTAAAACGAGTTAATGAAACTGAACATCACATGTAAAATTAAGTAAAAATTACATTTTTTCCACATATTTTTGAAAATAAAGATAAAAAATATGATAAATATAAAATTGTTAATTCATAACCTAAAAGTGGAAAGAAAAACGACTAAAAACATCAGTTATACCATGCTAAATATGGAAAGCATTTGGCAACATCGGAAGGGTCTGATTCTATTTATGAGTGAATAAAAGAAATAATTCACACAAACTGGATTCATAAATTGTCTCTGGTGCAATTAAAGGATTAAAAAAAAACGTTGACTAACAAGAACTAACCTGACCACCCTTTATAATCCCTCTTTTATTAATAAACATTTATACAACGTTGCCAACTGAAAAACGAACCTTATCAAAATCCGTTGAATAGTGATAAGAAAGTTAATTAAAAAATTTTGGTACTTCCTGTAAATTATTTTTTAAATACGAATAATTATTTTGCAAATCTTTATATTTAAGCAATTTTTTAAACCTCTAGATTGTATACTATAATTAAATGTATTTTAGTTTAAAGGGTTTTTTAATAAAACATCTTTTGACAATTTTATATATTTTTTTATAAATCATAAGTACATGTGCACAATTCCTATGAAACACTTTTTTCAATTGCTCCGTCGAGCGGGACATAGGGAATCCCATATAAATTTTGAAGTGGTCCAATATTGGCTCCCCTAATTATTTTAGAAGAAAATATAATTAGGGATTTTTAAAGAGCACAAAAAGTTGTACCCAGTGTACAAATTTCAGCTCTTCTCAGTCCGCCAGCTAAGAGATAAATGCTAAAATAAGTTACGAATCTCCTATCTTCTTACCCGCCTTGTATTATTAGAAGTTTATAATAAAATACTAGAAAAATTATTTAACCTCTTACTCTCAAGTTGTCAGATCAATGTCACATCATTCTTAAATAATGAACTACTTAAATCAAGAAAAAATCACTATTATAAAATGGTTTTACCAGGGAAATAGTTATCGAAGAGTAGTGGACATGTTTGCAGCCTATTTTCCCAATAGGCCAATACCAAGTAAATCGACAATAGAACGGACGATAAAAATTTGAAACTACAGGCACAGTAATCAATAATTGCAAATGTAGAAGAAAATCGACGTGATCTTTCGCCAAACGATTTTTTTCTATGGGGACATTTAAAAACTAAGCTACCAATAAAAAATATGAAAATTTAGTCCAGCTAAGGGAATGCTATTTCCGCTGAATGTGCCAGAATATCGATGTACCAACTAGCCAACGTAAGAAATGAGTTTTATAATCGTTTGGGTTATTGTCTGGCAGTTAATGGAGGAATATTTGAGCATTTGATTAAATCCTGATATTTTCGCCTCATAAATTGACTCTCTAAATGTAGAAAAAATTTGTTTTATTGTCTTGCGTAACTGTGAGTGCATGTGTTGGAATTAGCTGTAAACTAAAATGAAATGCGAGGATTCTTGAAATTCTGTATAAAATTGTTCAGTTTTGGCAATGACATTATAAATTAATGATCTAAATTGTCACTGATAAATCGATATGGTGTTTTTATTGTTGATTTCTAGAGTACAGGGTGCATAATGAGATACTACGTTGCAGAAGTATTAAGCAGTTTACTCTTTACTGGTTGGTTGAAAAATGCTCAAATTTTCATTTTGGGTGGAACTTACTGTGCTCTTCAATAAATCCTAATAGCATTTTTTTCTAAAATAATTAGGGGAGCCAATATTTGACTACTTCAAAATTTCACATGGGATTCCCTATGTCCTGCCTCGACGGAATGAATATTCTTAGAAGTCAGAGAAAAGATTATTTGAGGTTTTTAAGGAAGTAAATTTGAATAATTTGCAACTTTGTAAGAAAATAGAGAGTTTTCGTAACAAACCTTATACTAAAATATGTTTTTATTTTGTAGATTGGGTTTAGAATACATGCATATCCATTTATTGATATTAGGGATCCTTTATTTGAAGATCCTGAGTCTAATGAAGAAGCTATGGTTAGAGCCGGAAAAGCAGAAATTGTTATTGATAGTCCCAAAAGTATGTAATAAATTAATAAAAATATACAGATCTGTCACCACTAGAATTTTTTTATTGTATAATAACTCATTTTTTGTTTGGGAGGGTATTTTGGAAAATATTTTTATTGTAACCCAAGAAAAATATATTTTTCAATATGATTTAATCCTTTATCTATTAAATTAAAGTGATATACTCTTTTATTTATGCCACTAAACCAAACCGTTTAAAAAAAAGTAATTACATTTCTACTCCTCCATTCACAAGGTTGGTTAAATATTTGATAGGAACAAAGGTCACATTATCAAAATACCCTATATGCATCTCTAGTCAAAGCTGTCAAAGGCAAATTATGCTTCATTGTTTAAATATGTACTCATCTTATTTATTTTACTATTTTATTTAATAAAATAATAATATGAACAGAATAAAAAACAACATCAAAACAATCCAAATAGAGAGTGGCTCACCATATTCAACATGGTCTGTAGCTGGATAACCATGGGATTTAAAAAAAGTAAATACTCTAACATATACAGGTCGGATAAGACCACAGTATAAAATTATTTTAGTCTATACAGGGTCTCTCAAAAAAGTGTGACGTATCAAAGTTATATTTTTAAAATGAAACACCCTATATTTCATGACGGTTTTAGATTCTACTTTAAAAAATAACTCAAGTTTGTTTATAGTACTAAGTGTCTAATTTTATTCGTTTTTGTGATATTTAATTTTTTTAAAAATGCAGAGGTAAAATTAAATTGATTTTACTTTAACACTTTATACTTTATAATATGTAACAAGATTAGAAAAAGTCTGTCATATCATACGTAAGTCAAATCAAGATGAAATATTGTACAGGGTGATTAAAAAATAATTTTAATTTTTCAGAAAATCAAAAAGCCATATCTCTCTTATTTTAAATGGAACACCCTGTATTTTTTTACGTCACATGGTGACAAATAAAATACTTTTTTCAAATGGTGTATAGGTTGCCTATACCTATCTTTTGTGCTTTTTTAGTAAAATCTGTTTTTAGTCCAAATGTTGATTTAAATTAAAGTTAATATTTTTCTTAAGAAAATAACGACCATTTATTGATTACTAGTGTTTTAGCCAGTTTAAAAGAAATTTAAATGATTTTAAATAAAAACCCTTCTTCTACAACAACAAGATGATGTTGGTAGGATGTGAAAAAAATGGTTTACTTTAGTCTAGAGTTAATCCTGAAAAATATTCCAGGAGAAACCATCTAATAACCTTAATAGTTGCTTTAAAAATTTGACACAGTGACTATGGATAATGGAAGAAACGAGGTATAGGTCACAGAATGTCGTCATAACTGACCAAAGGCGTTATTAGGATTGTTTAAAAACACAAGTTTTATCATTACCACATTCAGCTGAAATAAGTGTTATTGGAAGTAGCATTATAAGCAACTAATGATTTTTTTGTGAATTTTAAAAATAGTGGCAGATAATACAAAATCTTTTAATTTTGTGCTTTTTTCCAACAAACTTACATTTTGAAATATCGGCTTAGTAAATAGGCATAGTTATATCACAGCCTGCTTACATTTAAATGGGCATTTGGAATAAAAATATGTTAAAACGGAATTTACTTAAAAGTATAAAAGATAGGTATAGGCAACCTATAAACCATTTGAAAGAGCATTTGGTTTGCCATCATGTGGTGTAAAAAATAAGAGAGATATGGCAATTTGACTTTTTAAAAAATTGAAATTATTTTTTGATCACCCTATATAATCTATGATCTCGATATGACTTACATATGATAAGGCAGACTTTTCCTAATCTTGTAACAAATTTTAAAGTTTAGGGAGTTTATATTGTTAAAATAAAATTAATTTAATTGCAGCCCTGCATTTTGAAAAAAAAATCAAATATCACAAAAAGCAGTAACAAATTTAAATTATTTTTCATGTAAAATCTAAAACCGTCATAAAATATAGGGTGTCTATTTAAAAAATATAACTTTGATACGTCACACTTTTTGAGATATCCTGTATAGAGTCAAATAATTTTATACTGTGGCCTTATCCGAGCTGTATATGTTTCAGTATTTACTTTTTTTTAAATCCCCATGGTTATCCAGCTACAGACAGTGTCGAATATGGTGGGCCACCCTGTATTTAACATACTGGGTTAGTAAAAAGTACCGCAACTTTTAAATATCTTTAAAACCGCTAACGCTACATTTGGCTGTGGTGTTTTGGACGTGTGGAATTAAATAGTTATATCGGCACTGTTGCCAGATTTCCCAGTTTTGTGCTACACATATGTTTTCAGTTTTTTAAATATAATGTCCCATTTATTTTTATGGCAATAAATTGGACGGATTAGATTTAATAAGTTTCTAAATGTTCAAAATTCTGTCTCTATTAGTTTTTGAGATATGATACACTACACTTTCAGCAAAAAGTAATTTAGAGCCCAAATATCTTTAAAACCGCTAAAGCTATGTTTACAACATGTGCTATTTACGGGTTTTTTGGCATGTCTAATTGATCAGTGATATCATCATTGTTGTTAAATCTTAATAGATTTACGGTGTTGTCATATCTCGATAACTGGTAAAGGGTAAATTTTGAAAATTTGGTATCTTACTAAAGTTGGCACGCTCCTTTAATTGCAATTTTACAGGCTAAGTATAAAAATTTATTATTTATTTATATTACAAGCCCAACAGTTACAGCCCGACAATTAAAATCAATTGAGCATTTCATTTAAAATACGAAACATTTTGCATGTAGCGCATAACTGGAAAATCTGGCAACAATGAAAGTATCACTGTTTATTTCTACTTGCCCAGAAACCCTTAAATGCAAAAATTTGTTAACACTGCTTAAGTGATTTTAGAGATATGTGAGCGCATCTGAACTTTTTACCTTAAATGTGGTGTTGTCATATCTTGGCAGCTAGTAAAAATTGATTTTTAAAAATTTGTGGACTTATTAAATTGAGCCTACGCAATTTATTGCAATAAAAATCCATAGGACATTCCATTAAAAAAAAAAAAAAAGGAAAAAGATACGTGTAGCACAAAACATGGCAATCTGGCAACGGTTTCGATATTACTATTAAGTTCTTCATGCCTGATACCTTCCACCACAGCCTTCTTAAACTTATGAGCCGTGAAGTAAGAAAGGCAACAACGTAAAAACAACACTGTACAGTAGGAATATTGAAATGAGTTCCTAATAGATTACATGCTAAACATATTTAATTTTTAAGTGTTTAAACAAAATATAGGTACTCTTTTTTCTTTGGGATGTTTTAGACAACATATAGGTATAATTTTAAATACTATAGTTGCCCTAAAAGCAATAATGTGTTTGCAAAACTTATCAAAAACTTTTCTGCCTTATACAAATTTGTTGGTAAGGATTTAAAAATTTCAAGTTGTTAGGACTTTTTCTACCACTCTTTATGCATTTTTGCGAACAGGCCAATGTAGCTTTTTAAATTTAAGTAAACATTTATTATTTAGTAATATTTGCAATACTTAAAATGAATTGATAGCATGTGTGTTTAGTTATAAATATAAAAGCTTAATTTGTATTACATAAGATGCACTTTAAAATAAAAAACACTTTAAATAAATAAGTAAGTACATAACTTTCAGAATTTCTATATGAATAATATTTTTGGTAAACTTACCAGTATATTTATGCGCATGGGGTAAATAATTGCTTTTGGTGCACTTTACACACTATTGATATCAAATAAAACCTTTTTTTTAAACACACTGTTAATTAGTTGCCCGTAGAATATATTTGTCCATATACCGTATAGGTACTACTTTTACTTTTGATAAAAACACTTATCCGGCCAATAGCGCACAACCAGGCTTTTCTAATTTCATCGTTTTTGAGGAAATTAAATGTTGTTTAATAACCCTCTGTTTTAATATAACCGGGGTAATGCGTTTTGCAGCCCGAAACGCAACACGTTTGTGACATAATGTACGCACCAACGACACGCGCACATTTAAACGTAAAACAACGATTGACATATTGGCACTGGTCCTATTTTTTAAATATAACAATGAATTACTTATTTTTTCTTTATGTAATAAATACACGCTACGATTTAACTTTTAAAAATAGAAAAACCTTTAAGCAATCGTTTAAACTTGTTTCCGCTTACTTTTAAACTTTACTTGACATTCCTACTGTGCTGTGTTGCCAGATTTCCTCCTTCGCGGCTCATAAGTTTAAGAAGGCTGTGTTTCCAGATACCAAAATTGGTGAATATAGCTTTAGCGGTTTTAAAGGTATTTAAAAGTTGCAGTACACTTTACTAACCCGCCAGTATACTAAAACTGGTTAACTGAAACTATAGGTTTTTATGATGTTGCCATTTTTATAAGCGTTTGTGATATTAAGAAAACGTTTAAGCAATTAATTTATAATTCTCTAATTCAAGGTTCACACGATGGTTCTGGTAATTTCAAAACCTAGTGGTGTGCGATGGGTATCATGTTCTATGGGAGTTATACCCGGAAAAGCATTTATAGGCGGTCATGACGGTGGAAATCCTTTGTATGTTGTAAGGTCAATGATTCAAAATGCTCTACTCCAGGAAAGTTGATGCATGGGAAACGGTATTGCAGAAGTCCCTTGGGACTGTCGGGCAAACACGCTTGAAGATTATGAAGTACTTAGCGATTTCGATGGCGAATGGGTTAAAAGTAGAGTTTGATTCAGAGTTATTTTACATAATAAGAAGGTTAAAGGGCATAGCCGCCATATTGCCGGCCACATTGTTGTCGTCAGATATACCCCTTCAAGCCTTAGGGATTAAGTGTCAACATTAGGCCAAGAGTACTAGTTTTTTTAGTATTATGCTTGAACAACCGTTTTCACAACACTTTTTATTATTATTGACCACAACTTATTTAACTTTATTAAATAAAACATATTTGGGGTACCCACATCATCTTTTAACAAATATAACTTTCTAAATAACGCATAATGATAGTCATCATCAGCTGACAAAATACAGGGGTGTTGGGAAATAATGTTCGTAACTTAAAGAGGTGTTTCCTTGCATTATTCTGGGAAGCAAAAAGTTCCTTATAACATATGCAGGGTAGTTCATTTGGAACTTTCCCTCAGGTTATCTTTCAAGGAAACGGAGACAGCTGTGAAAATCGCCGGAAGCACGCCGAGCTATTATATTGGCTGAGGTGAACGTTTTACAAAAGAACCTTGCTGCCCCAACCCCTTAACCATCGAGACACCACCCCAAAATTCTTAAATGAGAAGGCGGATCGAGGTGATGCATCATTTTAAAGCTCCTGACGAGGTACTTATATAATCCCTAGAATATGAAGTCAATATCTTCACCTATTACAAAATGGCGGTACTTTAAAAATTACCTAAATACCTGATTTGGATGGCCATATTTCCGAAACTAATAAAGTTAGATGTACCTAATGTGGTGTTTTTCTTAAGGCTCTTTTAAAGGTCTTTTAATGGTGATACTGGTAGTAATATACAGGGTAGAAGAAAATGTACATACTTTTTTTATTTAAGAACCCCTGTATATTATTTTCACCATTAAAAAGATCTTTAAATGAGCTTTTAAGAAAATACCACATTAAGTACATCTTAACTTCTTATTGGTTTCGAGGAATCTGACCATCCAAATCAGGTATATAGGTAATTTTTAAAGTACCGCCATTATTTTGTAATAGGTGAAGACATTGACTTCATATTCTAGGGTTATATAAGTACTGTCGGGAGTTCTAAATGAGTTGAGGGATGGCAGTATTGTTTAAAGAAAAATATATAACAATTTAAAAACCAGATAGAAGCCGCAATGCGTCTTTAAAATCATAATTTTTCCAATATTTGACGTAAAAATTTATTAAACCACCTACTATGATATATTATTTTAATCAGAAAAAGCAAGCAATTTTATATACCTAATCATTTATAGGGTGTCCCCAATAAAAAAAACATTTTGGTCATATGTCAAAAATGACAGCTCAAAAAAAATTTTTAGCTACCCCACTGGATTCTACGGAAAAAGTGTCTGTATAATGTGCAATTAGTTTTCTCTTATCTGTAATAACAACAAAGCTACAGGGCCTTTTCAAAAAGTGAAAAATCGAGAATCTACCCACTGTATCTCTGAAACGCTTCGCGATAGCGATGATCTGTTTTACCATAAATGTTTTCTCCAAAAGGAAACCGAGGATGGGGTATCAGATTTTAATATCTCTTATGGTTTCCAAGTTTCCCATAAGGGACAATTTATTTTGGTAACAATATATGTATAGCAATTTATAGATTAAAAATAATAAAAAATACTTAACAGAAAAAAATATACATGTAATATTGCGGTTGACATAAATATGTGAAAAAAAGTTTATATACACATATATATAGTTTTTTTGAAAAATGAATGTTTAGTTATAGTCCATTAAAACTTCAAGTATGGTTCTTTCTGGAAATCTAAATCTGGAGTTTCTGTTATCTCTGGTTAAACATAGCTGTTCAATTATCTCCATATTTTTGGTTTTGCTGCAAACTTTTTTGTCAGGTCTATTAACCTTTGTTCGATGATGCTGGATTTCTGTTTTTTGATACAGGAGCTGGTTGCTGGGATTGTGTAGAGGATTTTCAGGATGACGTATTTTTGAAATTGTTCTTAAGGCTGATCTCTCGGCTACACTTATGTTTTTTAGTACTGATGGTCTGGCATTACATAATAACACGTGAGCGTATTCCAATACTGGTCTACAGATCGATTTATATATTTTCGCTGCTGTTTTTGTGTTGAATTCCCTCATTTTTAAATCTTCCTGTAATACCTCATCCTCCAATAGTACGAACATATGAAGAAAAACAGCCAGAACTACGATGGGTCTATTCCTGTGGCCGGTAGAGCTCCACAGAAATGCCTTTGTAGCTGGAAATTTCATGGGTAAACATTTATTATTAAATTATTTAATTAGGAGTTAGTTTTTGAAGTCTTTTCAAAGCAAATCAAATAACACATAACAATTCTAACTGCAAAAGATCCTAGAAGTTTACTTTTTGGCCATTTGCAGAGACAAGAATGAGACGAGAAACTAAATGTAAATAAATTATCCGAGAGAGAGATAGCTGCTGGGCCTTCCTTGTCTGTCTTCACGAAGGCAAACGCAGATGGCGCGTGAGTCGACTTTATCGTTTGCACCGCCAAATTCAAATTATATGCGGCAACGTTGTCAAGTTAAAAATATTCGATTCATGGTATATTTTCTTTCTCTTAATTAGATGTGAGCCAAAAAGGACATTAAAGTTTACATGCAGAAATTGAAAACAACTTGGCAACCAGGGCAAAGCGATGATTGCTCCATCTACGATAGCCTGTCATGATGAAAGACAAAGATATATTTATTGGAACTTGCGTTAAACCAGAAAGAGATAAATACAATGGACAAATTGTTAGGACCAGTTACTCGTCTCATTGTTGTCTCTGGTTTCATTCCACTTTTGCTGGCGTGCAAGCGCGTTTAAGTTTTCATCTCCGTGTATGGGCAAGTTAAGATTAAACAAATTTAAATGGACTTTGGGACTACAAACTCGGTCTGTATTATTATTTTTATTATGATTTTTAGGAATGTCGGTGATGTTAATCCGAGGAAAGTATCAAGGGACATGGTATCCAGGATGGATGCGTTGTGGAGAGGATATAGGACATATAATTGGCCATCATTATTATGAAGCAGTGGCAGAGTTTGAAGTGTTATGTGATTTTAAAGGATTTTGGGAAGAGCCAAGTAAGAATTTGATTGTTATACTACGTAAAATAAGTTCTTAGTCAGTAATGTTTTTTGGGCTTTATTTTATCAAATAAACAAATTGTTGTGTGTAGCGCAAAACTGAAAAAATCTGGCAATGATGCCAATTCCAAAGCTACAGGCCCAAAACCTTCCACATAATTTTGTGAATATAGTTTAAGCGTGGCGAGCGTAGTGTGAGGGCTAACGTCATTAGCCCCTCACCACAGAGACCCAGGTTCGAATCTCGGTTTCCTACACTGGGTTTTTGATAGCTCGTCACCTCACAGATGGTAATGGCAAAGCCTCTGTGTAGTATTCTGCCAATCCTAGCCAAAAGTTATTTAAAAAATAACAACCGTGGTGGCAGTACCGCGTTGTCTAAAAGGTGCTGTGAAATGCAAAAACTGCATGTTTCTGTGGTTGGATAATGTTGACGGAACAGGGTAAAAGATGGGTTAAACATCCCACAACTCGGCACTCACGGTACTCTCGTATTTAGGCATAAGCCCTTTGTGAGATGTCAAAAAAGGTAAAAACAAAATAAAAAAAAGCAATTTAAAATATACATTTTTAAGAGTTACAATACTTTTTAAAAACTCAAAATATTGGTCAACACAAAATAGACTAAAGCCGCGTATTCACTTAGCCAACGTACATGGCCACAAGGCAACGATTGTATACGCTGCGAATATGCGAACGTGTTGTACGGAATGCGATCTGACGTCCGCATTTAGCAAACGTATGCGTGCGGTTTAAGGTGTGTCTTCATTTGGCGAACGTATATGTATATGACATAATGGGTAATAAACGTATGCGTTAGTGTAGCCGTAAATATGTAAAATTATTTTCATCTACACTAACTGAACGCATACGTTTGTTACCCATTCGGCCGCATACGTTTGCGTAAAGAGACAACTTTACATATTCTCAAAATAGTGAGATGTGAATTTCTTTTAAAGTACAGACAAGCGGGAAAACCTTTCCCTGCACCGAATGCATACGTTCGTCAATGAAATTATTTACGTTTACACTATCCGAACGCATACGTTTGTTGCTGTTCGGCCGTATACGTTCGCTAAGTGAATACGCGGCGTAAGTAATGTCCCAAGTTTATAGGAATAATCATTTTGTGTTTTTTAGTTGATTCAAAACTACCAGATAATGCACTTGTGATAGGTAGAGATCCTGAACACAACAATATTTATGTAGGGAGAGCAAGTCACCTGGGTAACGTATTATGTGGTCCTGTGGATGTAAGAAACATAAGGTGTAAAATTCCATATGAAAAGGAGGAACTTTGGAAGGGTTCCTTTGAAATTTTATGTTATCCTAATCCTGTACAATCAGTCACAAAAAAGGACTTAAATATGTAAAAAATGGGATTTGTAAGTTAGTTAGCTAATTTTTTGGTTCTTATGATGCTGTGATCGAGAGGTTTGTTAAGTTATGTATAGCCTGATAACATTGTTATACACTTAGTTTCCATTAATTTTGACAGCTTGTTTCTAAGGTTTTATTTAAGGTTAAATAAGTAAAAATCAATTGTATTTTGAAGACAAAAAGTATTTCTATTACTTGTTACTGTTATAGTGTTTGGTTAATTTTTTCTTTTCTTGTAATTTATATTTCTTCCAAACCGTTTAACTTATATATTTGAAAACGTGCACTTAAAAATCGATTTTTTTTCAAAATCGCGAGTGGATATAACCTTTTAATATTGCACTTTGTTATTATTTACACACTTTTTTACTCATTACTATCTTTATTTGCTTCTGTGAATGAATCACCCTGTGTAAAAATATTATAGACATGTTTGTTGGGTTGCATGAAACTTTTATTAAAAGTTACTGCAATAGAATATTAATTATCTTTAAATTTTGGGAGCTAATTAATAGGTGACAAAATTTGAAATTTACAACACATTTACACTAGGCAATTTGGGTTGATCAATTAAAATCAATTGAAAATAACTGTAAAAACATGGGTTTATATTTTAGTCAGTCAAGTTTTGCATTTTGACGAAGCGATTTTAGTGGATTTAACTGCGGTATGAATAATTCAAATAAAAATTAACGCGACACTAACTACTAATTTGAACTAGAAAGTTTGAATGAATCCATCTTGTGCAATCAATAAATGTTGATCAGTTAAAATTGAATTACATACAGGGTGGCCCACCATATTCGACACGGTCTGTAGCTGGATAACCATGGGGTTTTTAAAAAAGTAAATACTGGAACATATACAGGTCGGATAAGACCACAGTATAAAATTATTTTAGTCTATACAGGGTGTGTCAAAAAAGTGTGACGTATCAAAGTTATATTTTTTAAATGGAACACCCTATATTTTATGACGGTTTTAGATTCTAGTTTAAAAATAACTAAAGTTTGCTTAAAGTACATACTAGGTGTCTAATTTTATTCGTTTTTGTGATATTTGATTTTTTTGAAAAATGCAGAGGTAAAATTAAATTGATTTTAGTTTAACACTTTAAAATGTGTAACAAGATTAGAAAAAGTCTGCCATATCATACGTAGGTTAAATCAAAATCAAATATTGTACAGGGTGATCAAAAAATAACTTCAATTTTAAATGGAACACCCTGTATTTTTTTACGTCACATGATGACAAATAAAATACTCTTTTCAAATGGTGTATAGGTTGCCTATTCCTATCTTTTGTGCTTTTTAGTAAAATCTGTTTTTACAAATTTTTAGTACAAATGTTTATTTAAATTAAAGTTGGCTGTGACATAGCAGCCATTAATATTTTCTTAAGAAAATAACAACGACCATTTATTGATTACTAGTGTTTTAGTCAGTTTAAAAGAAATTTCAATGATTTTAAATAAAAACCCATCTTCTACAACAACAAGATGATATAATACTGGTAGGATGTGAAAAAAATGGTTTACTTTAGTCTAGAGTTAATCCTGAAAAATATTCCAGGAGAAACCATCTGATAACCTTAATAGTTGCTTTAAAAAATTTGACACAGTGATTATGGATAATGGAAGATACGAGTTATAGGTCACAGAATGTCGTCATAACTGTTTAAAAACACAAGTTTTATCATTACCACATTTAGCTAAAATAAGTGTTATTGGTAGTACCTAGCATTATAAGCAACTAATGAATTTTTTTTTCTGTGAATTTTAAAAATAGTGGCAGATAATACAAAATCTTTTAATTTTGTGCTTTTTTTCCAACAAATTTACATTTTGCAATAACGGCTTGGTAAATAGGCATAGCTATATCACAGCCTACTTACATTTAAATAGACATTTGGAATAAAAATATGTTAAAACGGAATTTACTTAAAAAGTATAAAAAGATAGGTATAGGCAACCTATACACTATTTGAAAGAGCATTTGGTTTGCCATCATGTGGTGTAAAAAAATACAGGGTGTTCCATTTAAAATAAGAGAGATATTGCTATTTGACTTTCTAAAAAATTGAAATTATTTTTTGATCACCCTGTATAATCTATGATCTCGATATGAGCTACGTATGATAACGCAGACTTTTCTTAATCTTGTAACAAATTTTAAAGTTTAAGGTGTTTATTATTGTTAAAATAAAATTAATTTAATTGCACCCCTGCATTTTTCAAAAAATCAAATATCACAAAAACGAATAAAATTAGACACTTGGTACTATTAACAAACATAAATTATTTTTTAAGTAGAATCTAAAACCGTCATAAAATATAGGGTGTTCCATTTAAAAAAATATAACTTTGATACATACACTTTTTTGAGACATCCTGTATAGAGTAAAATAATTTTATACTGTGGTCTTATCCGACCTGTATATGTTTCAGTATTTACTTTTTTTAAAACCTCATGGTTATCCAGCTACAGACCGTGTCGAATATGGTGGGCCACCCTGTATATTCTTACAGTTATTTTCGTTTTATTTGAATTGATCTTAAAACAGAAATTGAAATACTAATCACTAAAATTAATAAAATTATATTTAACAAATTTTATTTTAATATGTAATAATTCTTATAAATACTGCATACATTTTTTTTAACTTGTTTGTTTTTATAAGGATTTAAAAATATTGTTAAATGTATTTTGATTTGTAATTATGTTTTACACAATTTATTCTTTTTAAAATAAACAGTTTTTGTTTAAACGTTATTGTTATTTACTTTGTTTACTGGTAAAAATATTTTAAGAAGCAAATGGCTAAAAATAAATATTAATATCAATTAGAAATAAAATTTCAACACTTATTACTCTTTCAGTTTTATCAGTTTTTGTAATGTACACCCCACTTTTTGTGATTATGTCTGTTTATTTAATTTCCTGCCATACTGCTTGTTCCGAAACACCTCCTATAAAAACACGTGTCTTCCTAACCAAACCAACCAAACAGAACCAAAAAAATGGATGATCCATATCCCATATACCACAAAAAATAAACAAACAAACCCTTCCGAATATTCGCAAACAGCTGAAATAGAACCTAATGTCCCAGAAACGCGACAACAGAGATGGCTAAACCACTTAGCCAAACTCAAAGAAATAGACAATTTTATTGAAGAAACCAAAAACAAATAACAGTAACTGAGCACCAATTAAGCGATTTAAATAACTTGAAAAAACTTCTGGACTGCAGAAAGAGGTCGCATATCCAAATGTTTACAATTAAAAATAAAGAGCTGGAAATAATCGAAAAACTATCCAAAATAAAAAAAGAAACCTGTAAATATTGTAAAAACTTGTATAGTATATATGTTTATAATTTTTTCATATAATCAATAGACTATGAACCATCCTATATTGTTTTATTTATTTATGATAGAATAGAATATATTACCAATAGGTACATAGGTTCGTCAATTAAGTATATAAAAAATAACAATGATTCAATTGTAAAACTTACACAAAACATTATAGGCAAAATATAAAATAAAACTTATAAACAAAATTTAAAAAACAGCAATCCTTTACTATATGATGACCTAATTAGTTGCAAACAAACGCTTGCTTTTAAATTAAAAAATGACTTACCACATAATTTTATATTTAAAAATAAAACCATTATACTACACTTCAAATCACAGATTTCTTAAAAATCACACAAATATCACTTTAAAAACAAAATATTTATTACCTAAAAACCAACATTTTACTTCGCGTGGACGCCATACGAAACCATTTGACCCCAAAAACCTACCTTGAAAAAACTACCTGAAAACGTGTACTGAATTAAGTACATCTAACTTTATTAGTTTCGGAAATATGACCATCCAAATCAGGTATTTAGGTAATTTTTAAAGTACCGCCATTTTGCAATAGGTGAAGATATTGACTTCATATTCTAGGGTTATAAAGTACTCGTCAGGAACTTTAAAATGTTGTATCACTCGACCCGCCTTCTCATTTAAGAATTTTGGGGTGGTGGCCCTGGTGGTTAAGGGGTTAAAGGGGCGCCGTCCAATTTTTGTAAAACGTTTCCCCTCAATAAATATCTTGACGTGTTTAGGCGATTTTCTCAAATCTGTCTCGTTTCGAAGATAACTTGAGTGGAAAGTTTATAAATGAACACCCTGTATATTCTTACAGTTATTTTCGTTTTATTTGAATTGATCTTAAAACAGAAATTGAAATATATTATCACTAAAATTAATAAAATAATATTTAACAGATTTTATTTTAATATGTAATGATACTTATAAATACTGCATACATTTTTTTATCTAGTTTGTTTTTATAAGGATTTAAAAAATATTATTAAATTTATTTTGATTTGTAATTATGTTTTACACAATTTATTCTTTTTAAAATAAACAGTTTTTGTTTAAACGTCATTGTTATTTACTTTGTTTACTGGCAAAAATATTTTAATAAACAAATAGCTAAAAATAAATATTAATATCAATTAGAATTAAAATTTCAACACTTACTCCTTCAGTTTTATCAGTATTTTGTAATTTACACCCCACTTTTTGTGATTATGTCTGTTTATTTAATTTCCTGCCATACTGCTTGTTCCGAAACACCTCGTATAAAAACACGTGTCTTCGTTTTTATACCTTTATTAACAATAAAACGTGACTATGGTTACAACAACGATAAAATCTTCAGTAATCAATGGGCGCATTCAGGAGTACTCAGCCGCTTAGCAGCTGGGTAAGCGGAGTGTCAAAACTGTCAAATTAAACCAATAAGATTTCTTTTGTTGAGGCTTTTGACAACCTGCTTATCCAGCGAAGTTTACATCACAAAAGTCAAAACTATACTACTCGAAGTATGGTGGAAGAGTGAAAAATTATCTAGAATTTTGGAGAAATATCACGAAAATTCCATAGTACAGGATGGCATAAAAGTTGTTAATGGATAATTCGGGCGTTTTCGGAAACCTTTGAAAGTCATGAAAGAACTTGGAAAAATTTAGGTACATTATTTAAATAAAATTAACAAAATAAATTAAATGATTTTAAGTCTCTAAAATTCTTCAACCTAAACACATTTTTGAAAGTCTGTAACACGCTATCTAAATGACATACATATTTATGTCTATTAGCGTACAAATAACTATAGTAATCTCTCTGCTATCAGCGCGCCCCATGATATCCGACAACGAATCTCCCTTGCATCTCGTCTCCGCTGAAAAGACTAGATTATATACTTGTTTTTTTTCAATGCGTAATAAAGTGAGTGGATCAATTAAACGGACGGTGAAAGCTAGACACCCGAAGGCGATATGTCGGCATTGCTTTGATATAAACAATTGCAATGTGTTGCTGGACTGTGAGACTACTATAGTTATTTATACGTCGATGTCTATATCGAATTTTAGGTTAATGGACTTGAAGAGGTATTTTGCATTAAAAAAAATTGAATATTCTCCCAAAAAAAATTCAATTTGTTGGAAAAATCTTTCCACAAAAAATCCAATAAAACTACAAGGGAAAAGATGGTGTATGTGTTACGCTGAATTTGTCTGGGGCATGGCGTCCCCCACAACCCTAAGCATTCTTGATTCTATTCAAAGAAGAGCTATTCGTCTCATTAATGATCCTTCACTTACAGAAAGGCTTCCCTCTCTTGCACATCGTCCGGCTGTGGGGGATTTATCGCTTTTTTATAGGTACTTCCATGGCTTCTGCTCTGAAGAATTGTCCAGTATAGTTCCTCCACTTACGGTTCCCAACAGAGAAACTCGTGGTTCCGCGCGTATGCATCCCTATACGGTCCAACTGGGCAGGCCCCGAACTTCCCACTTTGTTCGTTCTTTTATCCCTAGAGTTTCTAGGTTGTGGAACCTGCTGCCCGCGGAGGTCTTTCTTTCCTCCCCAAATCTTCAAGTATTTAAGTCCCGTGTCAACAAACTCCCTCTTACCTCGCTTAAGACACCCACGGTACGTTGGTATTTAGGCTTTTAGCCTTCGTGGTTTGTCCAGAGATAAAAAAAAAAAAAAAAAAAAAAAATTGTGTAATTACCAATTTCATGTATTCGGCAAAATTAAAATTTTGCTTAATTCGTGACATAAGCTGTCCTGTCACATTGAGAGGGGGGTCATGGTTAGTAGTGATAGGCCGATACCGATATAAATATCGGTCTATCGGCAAATTTTGCCGATAATCGGTATCGGCAAAATCTATAATACAAATAGAGGATTTGCATTTAAATTTTCCATTCCATTCTAAATTTTAGGTCTATAACAAACTCAAAGTTATAAAATTAGCACCAATTTTAATTATATTATCTTCTTATAATACTTTTCTTTCAAAACATTTTCCCTAACCTATTTTTATAAGTGCAACAATACAAACATTTTCCAGCGTTACATCTTTTTCTACATAAAAAAATGTAATGAACACTGGAAATTTTGCTTCTCCAGGTAATTTAATCTGCCCCAGTTTAAAATGTTTTTACATTTTCGTCCAACTTCTCCTCTTTCTTCTCTGCTTAAACCATAATCAAACATCTCTGAAAAATTCATTGTCTTTAATTTTAACAAAAACAAAATAATATTCAAGTTGCCTTTGAAAACAAAGTTTATTTACTTTATTTACTGTCAGTTGAGATTTATTTATTTTGAAGTTTTCGTTTTAAGATGTCGTATAAATTAGAAATAAGAAAAAGTATCTACAAGTTAGTTGGGCGGATACGCAAAGCTGAAATCTGTCGAATATTCCAGAATGAAAACATTTCACGCAGAACCATTTATAGAACAATAGCGGAGTGCGAGCAGGAATACCATGTCTGAATCTCCCAAAGTGGAAGACCACGTGCATTTACCGCACAGAGGTCAGAGAGATTGGTGAGAAGAGCAAAAACCAGATTGGAATGTCAACGAGGAGACTGGCTAGGCAATACAGATCTTCTAAGAGTACGATATCGTTGGAATTCAGGAAGAATGGTCTTAAATATCGAAAGAGACGTTAGTGCCCCAAATACTCTCAAGCGCAGCTTCTTTGTATACCAAGATGTTGTCGTCAACTGAGGCGGGTACATTTTGCCAATGAAAAAATCATTATTTTAGATGACGAAAAGTATTTCACTTTGAGTAATTCTGAAATGAAGGGAAACGATGGATTTTATACGGACAACGTAGAGGAATGCCCTGACAATGTTAGATACAAACATAAAGCGAAATTTTCAAATAAAATCCTTGTCTGGTGTGCAATTTCTAGCAGGGGTGTATCCAGACCTTTGTGGGAAGAGTGAGGGGTGAAGCTTTGAACAGTCAGAGCTATATTGATAACTGCCTTTCCAAATTGCTTCAGTTTGTCCGCGAACATCATGCTAATGACGATATCATGTTTTGGCCAGACCTAGCATCATGCCATTACTCAAGAGATACCCAAAACTGGCTTCGACAACACCACATACCTTTTGTTCCCAAAAACGATAATCCTCCAAACTTGCCGCAGGCTCGCCCAATAGAGGATTTTTGGGCTGTACTGTCTAGAAAGGTTTATCATGGAGGCTGGGAAGCACAAGATGAGGAACAATTAAGACGGCGAATTTACGAGAAATTAAGAGAAATTGAACTGAATTCCGTCCAGGATCTCGTGAGAGACATTCGAAGAAATTTGCGTCTGGTAGAGCAGAATGGGCCACTCCACATAATTCGATGGAATAGTTTAGTTAAGTATTGAGTTGTAATTTATGATAACTAGTTAGTGTGTAAATAAATTTCTTCATTAAAAAAAAACCGATAAATATTGTGTGCCAAAACTTTTAGGACATACGTTATCTATTCATTTTTACTTAAGAATAAGAACTGATAACAGATGTCCTTTTTAAGAGAAAATGACAGCTTTTAGTTAATTAAAACAAAAAACATGTAATTTAGGAATAATTTATACGTTTTTATAGGTTTGCTTTGAAATTATGAATTTTTATGATGTAGAGTCAAAATTACAGATCAAAGAAAAGTCAAATATAAATTTTGTCTAATTATATCTTTTATGTATTTCTACTTACTTTTCAAAATCCTTAATATGTCCATTTTGTAGCTTTGTTTGATTCTCCCTACTAAAGCCTGTACCACAAGTAGCCCAACTCGATAATCCACACATGATGTTAAAATCTTCCATGGTCAGATTATTTTCCTAAAAAAATAAAATATTACATTTTGGAAACAATAAACACAACAAAAATTAATAACAAATGTTGTTATATTAGTATTGCAAGTGCAGTGCAAGCATATTCTTAGGGTTCAACCAGAGACAAGAATAGAGACATTTTGCTCCCCTTATTTTACAAGTGCGTTGTGGTTAACGTTATTCTGAGACTGCGCAGTAACGCAAACATGATCCGTTATCGTTATTAACCATACCGGACTCCTTTAATTACGGATGAATACCGAAGACTTCATCGTTATCGTTATCGTTATTGTTAAACTGCGTGGTTGCCGGATTGTAGAAATTTTAATATCAATTATTTAAAAGGTTAAAATTTTAATGGCGTATTAATTAAAATATCATTTATACATAGAGCTCTAATTAGCGACAAATCTATAGCAGCAATAAAAATCAAATAGTGGTAAGAAATATAACGGACTTGCACTTTACAGATATTCTAAATCAGTAATTAATTTAGATATTACAATCTGGCATACTTGCTTTTTATTCTACTACCAAACCTAACCTTACTTTTTGTGTTTTGCTTATACTGTATTGTTTTGCATCTACTTTAAAAAAAATGAAATCAACAGAAGTGTTTGCATATATTTAAATATCAATTTATATCTTATGAAGAATAAAAGCAAATACTGATTTTTCGCTTAACTTTATAATGGGTTAACTCAAAGTCAAAAAAGTCAAAATATGTCTTTATTATGTCTAAAGAACAAGTTCTCGTTGACAAAGCTGAAAAAAATGTATTTAACATAAATCAAATATAAACATGAAATTCAACATAAATTAAATATTACAGAAAAACAAAATTTAAATAAACACATTAAAATAACACATACAAAATTACTTACTTTAAAATAGTTAAAATATCATAATATCACAGCATTTCAAAAATACAAAGTAAATAAAATAAACAAAAAGATGTCACAAAACATCATTATAAAACTCGTCCAGACTATAATAAGCCTTACCAACCAATATACTCCTAATCCTGTGTTTAAAAAGCCGAAGTGAAGGAGAAGCTCTTGTCTCCTTAGGTAAATGGTTGTACATTTTGATACTTTCATAGATAACAGACTTCTTTGTCAATGTCGTGGTAGGTATGGGCAGGGGTAAATCAAGACTCTGGCGAGTTGTGCAGGACACGTTGCGGGAAACCAAACTATGGCGGTATTTATAAATAAGGGTAACAGTCTCCAAAATAAATAAACTGTAAAGAGTTAAAATTTTTTGACTTATGAATAGAGGCCTGCAAGGATCCCTAGGTCCTGCCCTACACAAATATCTAACTGCTCGCTTCTGCAAAACAAACAAACTATTTATAAGGTAATTGGCGGACATTCCCCAGAAACAGATTCCATATCTAAGGTGTGATTCGATGAGCGAGTAGTATACTGTTCTACCTACCGAGGGACCTAGCTCATTTATAGTAACTTTGACCGCATAGCAGCCTGAAGCTACCTTTTTCCCTATTCCAACTATGTGCGAATCAAACCTTAACTGACTATCAATATCTAATCCTAAAAACTTAGTATGAGGGCTATTTTCCACAACAGAGTCACCAATAACTAACCCTTCCATATCGCATTTAAAAGAAACGATTTTTGTTTTACTAAAGTTAAGAACAAGCAAGTTAGAGTCACACCAGGCCTTAATTTTACCTAAATCGTTGGATACAGTCTCCTTAATGTCACAGAGTCAATACAGTGCCACAAAACCGTGGTGTCATCTGCAAAAAGCGTAAATTGACCACTAATATTCAAAAAAGTCAGGTCGTTAATAAATAACAAAAATAAAATAGGGCCCAAGACGGAGCCCTGAGGCACTCCCAACCAATATCCCGACCTCCCGAACACTTCGGTCCCACAAAAACCCGCTGGCTGCGTTCAGTCAAGTATGACTCAAACCATGAGAGAGCCACCCCCTAAAACCGTAATGATGAAGCTTTCGCAACAGAATTTCATGACTAATGCAATCGAACGCCTTAGACAAATCGCAAAAGCTGCCGCCGCAACTCCTCCCCTGTTAATTCTTGCGTATAACCCCTCTAACAGTCTAAACATAGCATCATTGGTACCACTATTGTCTTGATATGCAAACTGGCTTTTATCTACAATCTTATTTATAGACATGAATGAAGTCATTCGCATTTTGACCAATTTTTCAATAAGTTTTGACAAAGTAGACAGTAAGGAGATTGGCCGGTAATTAGAAGGTTCGTCCTTATCTCCTCCTTTATGTAGTGGAATTACTTTGGCTAACTTTAGACAGGACGGAAAGACTCCAATCTCCCAAGAGATATTGATCGCCCGCACCAAAACATCCAGAACCACATCTGGAAGCTCAGAAAATATCCTAACTGACAACCCATCATCTCCCGAAGCATTTTTATTTTTAATAGACGATATTGTCTCTTTTAGTTCAATTAAGTTCGTAGGGATAAAATAAAATGAATTACTTACTGATGGCCTTGTCATGAAGTTATCAGGATCAACCGATGGATTGATATCCCCAATTAGCTTTTCAGCTATTGTACAGTAATAAGAGTTTAGAGTATCAGGTGATAATCCAGACTCACAGATTGTTTGAGAGTGCTTGTTACTTCGACGTATTTCATTAACTATTGACCAACATTCTCTCTGTACATTAGCCGCTCTATATAATCGTCCTGAATAATAATCATTTTTAGCAAGTTTAAGTAATTTTCTATAAAGTGTTCGATATCTGTTAAAATAATTATGAAAATTAAGATTGTCAGTGTACTTTCGAATTAAATGAAGGGAACGTAAGTTTTTTGATGATACTTTCAGTCCCTTTGTAAACCAGGAATTTTTATTTTTTTACGAATTTTTTAATTGGAAATACTTTATTAAATATATTCAACAGGCATTTATAAAAAGCCTCAATCGGATCTTGAGAATGAAGAACTCCATCCCAGCAAGTTGAGGAGCATAATTGGTAAAACTTATTATAGTTACACTTACTAAAAATCCTACCATACTTATATCTAGGAACAGATTTTAAAATACAGGGTAAAATATCACAAACAATAGCATCATGATCAGAAAGGGCGGCATTAACCACCGTACAATTACTAACTCTTCCATCTATATTAGAACAAACATAATCAATTAATGAAGAAGAAAACCGTGAGGTACGCGTGGGAGATTTTACATGCATTTGCAGATTATGTGATTGTAGCAAATTATTTAACCTAATAGTAGAGATAGA
>JACEGR010008102.1:0-40902 GCA_014170235.1 Listronotus bonariensis
ATATATAAAAGTGAAAGGTTCTTGATATAAATACATTATTAAAAGGTAAAGTTCTTTGGGCATATGGCTCATCAATGACTATAAAAATTAATAAATAAAAATACCCTGTAAGAATTCGGCTACTATGGTTGGTTGTTTAAAAATTACGGAGTCTCCAAAAGAAAATGGAATACCCCGGGCCCGACCAAGTACCATTTTCTTTTGGAGACTCCGTAATTTTTAAACAACCAACCATAGTAGCCGAATTCTTACAGGATATTTTTATTTATTAATTTTTACAGTCATTGATGAGCCATATATATATATATATATATATATATATATATATATATATATATATATATATATATTTTAATATAATAAATACCAGTTAGGACTTCTTAAAATGTTATCCTTGTAAAACATTTACCTTCCTTAGTTTGCCGGGGTCGGACTAACCTTACACAATAGTACTAATTATTTTTACACTTGTATAATAAATGAATAAAAATATCATTTTTAAATTGCCTAAACCTTAGCGAAAAAATAGGTACTTTTGTCCGATATCGATAAAATGAAGCGTTTTCGAGAAAAACAACATTCTGATTAAAAAGGGTTGTATTTAATAACTGTTTTTGTGGGTTCGACATAGGAATTCTCTTATTTTATGCATTCCCTAGCTTTAATTATCGAAGATTATGGGACCCTCCAAAATGCTGCAACATAATTTTTAGTTTCGTAAAAATAAAAACAATCTTTTTTATTACCATTTTAAAAAGTCTTTACTTGTATTTATTATATTAAAAAATATTTTATTATTATATATTATAAAAAGGGCTTTGGGAAAAAAATTATAAAAACTTCACATTATTTTCACCTGTTCTATATGAATCCGAGAGATTGCCCAGATATTCTTGGACACCCTGTATATTTTAAAATGCAAGATTTATTTAATAAACAGTAAACATTTTGTTTGCCTTTGCTAAATTAAAAAATGACAAAAATATTTTTTCTTGAACCGTATAAAACCATAAGGTTCAAATACATGTTTCGGGTATCGGACTAGACGGGTTTCGTGACTACAGCCCCTACAATTTTTGGCATAATGTTTAAAATGTGCATTTAAAACATTGCCAGAATGGCTTACAAAAGGGGATATTTTAAATTTTCATTAAACAATATGGCAGAAATATTTTTGAGGAAGGTGCAAAAAAATTGAAGAACAAAAAAGTGCTTCATATAAGCTACTGTACCTTCCCATAAATTTGACATAAAATTTTTGAAAGGAAGAAAAAATATATTATGTGATTTCTTTTATGTTAAACGGTTTTATCGCACTAAAAGCTAAAAAATAATAAAGTTTACAATCAGTTTCCTTAATTTCCTGAAAAATATGAAGAATATATACCCTTTTGTAAAGAAACTTCTGGCGCACTATGTACGATTCAGTAGAAAATCATCCGGAAATCAAATAATTTTTGAACGATATGTCGGTCGTAGAAAAATTTTCGGGTATCATTTAAAAGGTAAAATTATGTAGAATACAGGAAAAATGTGAGAATAATTTAACCTTGGCCCCAAAATTCCAAAAAATGTATTAAAAAAAGATTGTGATAATTCGGTTAAAATAGATTATTATTCATCTAACTTCTGATAATAATCCAAGAAGAAAAAGAATACTTTAATGAGACAAATGGTAATCATTACCATAACAAAAATAACATAACTAACTTAATAACATATTTAAGCTACTATTTTTACAACTCGTTCTTATAGATAGGTTCACCTAAACCCATTTTTATTTTTAATAAATTACATTATATTCAGATGTGGGTACGACATTTTTCTCACGTTTCCTACTTGCTTCTATGGGATGCATGGGAGTACTTTTGTATATAAATTACAAAAGAAATTTATTTTAAATTAAAAAACGAGTAGGTAGTGTAATTACTGCTTTAAAGAATAACAATACACCGACATAAAATGTTATTAGCCTAAAGCAGGTATTTTTTTGGTGATTGAAGTAATTGCAGGTATATCTAGAATGATTGCGTGTTTAAATATGCCATATAATGATGTTATTAAATAAATTATTATTTGCAAATTTTTCAAGGTCGTCGATGACGAAATTTGGTCGAAAAAAGAACACTGATTCCTAACCAATGCTTTGTGACTATTTATTAAATGTAAAGCTTTAATATTTAATTATGTTTATTGATTCTAATATGCAAATGATGAAATGATTATAATTTTTAAGGTGAAACAGATTAAGCGTATCCTTTCTTCTCTTTACATCAAGAAATCGTTTGGGCTGGATGGCATACCGTTAGTCGTTGACTTGGCTCTTTCGAATTTCTTACGACACAGGTATCTTTCCGGAGAGCTGAAAAGCTGCTCGTGTTCAAACTATCCCCAAGAAAGGTTCTAAATCTCTTCCATCTAACTATAGACCAATTTCAATTCTCTCAGTTCTTTGTAAAGTAATGGAAAAATTCTTTAATTCACAAATGCTTAAGTAATTCGAAAAACACAAAATTTTGCATGACAGGTAGTGTGGATTTCGCCACAAAAGATCTACAGCAGATATTCTTTCCTTCGTATCACACTGCTGGAATAAGTCTCTTAAGTTTCTAGGTGAGTCCCAGATCGTTGCTCTTGATATATCCAAAGCTTTTGACCAGGTCTGGCAGGCCGCACTTCTTAATAAACTTTTTTGCTATGGTCTTTCAACTAAACTCTGTACTTGGCTCTCTAGTTATCTATCTGATCGACGTATATCAGTTATTGTGGATGGCCATTTTTCAAGCCTTCACCAAGTAAATGCTAAAGTGCCTCAATATTGTTTCTATTTCACATTAACGACATTCTCTCGTCCACAACTAATTCCATTTAAAGTTTATTTTAAAATCTTAATTTAATATTGGATTGGGACGCCAAAAATCTCGTCCATTTTAATGCATCTAAAACACAAACCTGTTCCTTGTCGCGAAAAGAGTCATCAAATACTCATCCTCTACCTATGAGCGGCCAAGTTTTGCAGAGCAAAGACACCTTCAATCTTGTGGGCGTCACATTTGAAAGTAACCTTAACTGGCATAAACACATTGTATCTATAGCCACAGCAGCATCAAAAAAGCTTGAATTTCTCGAGCCAAAAAGTATTTTTCCCGTTCTAATTTAAACACTTTATATGTGTCCCAAATCCGACCTCCCTTGGAATACTGATTTCATATCTAGGGCATGGCGTCCTCCACAACAACAAGCATTCTTGATTTCATTCAAAGAAGAGCTATTGGTCCCATTAATGATCCTTCACTTACAGAAAGGCTTCCCTCTCTTGTCTATCGTCGGGCTGTGGGAGATTTATCGCTTTTTTATAGGTACTTCCATGGTTTCTGCTCTAAATAATTGACCAGTACAATTTCTCCACTTACGGTTTCCAACAGAGAAATTCGTGGTGCCACGCGTATGCATCCCTATACGGTCCAACTGGACAGGCCCCAAACTTCCCACTTTGTTCGTTCTTTTATCCCCAGAATTTTTAAAATGTGAAACTCTACTGCCCGTGTAGGTCTTTCCTCCCCCCAAATCTTCAAGTATTTAAGTCCCGTGTGTCAACAAACTCCCTCTTACGTCGCTTAAGACATTCACGGTACGTTCGTATTTAGCCTTTAAGCCTTCGTAGATTGTCCAAAGATAAAAAAAAAGTTATTTTAAAATGTTTTCCAGTGATATACCAATAGTCGTAGAAAAAGTATAGTAATACACCTCGCACTCATTCTCTCTCTTGTATGACTTTACAGCACTCGCCTGCAGCTAGTACTGCAAAAGTCATACTCGTGGAAAATGGACCGTGCTTGACCCATAACACCTTTTTATAATTAACTAGATTTAAGACAAGTTATTTTTAAAAAATCTTAAGTGTGACATAGAATTACGCAAAAATTTGTTGTCCGGACATTTATCCATCATTCAAGGAACGGACTTGTGACTGCGCCTAAATAATATACATAGATAGTGACCGCACCTCTTAGGTGCCAGAGGCTCTAGTAGTAAAGGGAAGCCTTATACACTGTGTGCAAAAAGTCCCGGAATCCCCTTAATACTTCGCAAATGCGCTCATTTATCGAAAAGTCTTCCAAATAAAGTTTATAGATATATTTTAGATCTATTTTATAAAAATATGTTTACATGTACAGGGGGCATCACAACGAAGATATAGACACAAGTTACCTTTTTTAAATGGAATGGTGTATATTTTATTGGATTTTTGAATTCTCCACAAAATTTTAACATGACTTTGTGTAACATATGCTATACCTAAACTCACTAGTTTAAAAGATACAAGGGTTTAAAAAGTATTTTATCGATATTTTTTATTTTCACCTGTTACAATATTTACCTAGTTACATTTACATAGTAACATTTTTGGGTATGTATGACATGTATAAGTGACGTTTGGTAATTATTGAGCAGTTGTTAGTTAAACTATTTAAAATAACTAGTCATGGCACTTTCTGAGAAAGAGAGAATAACGCTTCTTATGATTCGAGGGTTTGGGGATCGCGAGCGGTCTTACCAAGAAACCCGAGATCTTTTTAATACAACCTTTCCAGAGCGTACGCCAATCTCAAAGTCTACAGTAAGCAGAACAATTAGAAGATTCCAACAAACAGGAAATTGCAAAGATCTTCAACGCACGGGGAGGCCAAAGACAGTTTGCAACGAACAAAAGAGTTTAGAAATATTACAACATTTCATAGAAGATCCAAATTTGTCATTGCGTAAAGTTGCCAACGAATCAGATGTTTGTTCTTCATCAGTCAAAAATGTTCTTAAAGGTAATAAGTTTCATCCCTATAAAATTACGTTGGTACAGGAACTATTTGAAGACGATTTTGATCGCCGAATAGAATTTTGTGAAATTATGATGCAAAAATATGATGACAATAGATTTTTCTTTCAAAATATCTTATTTTCTGATGAATCAACATTTATGCTAAACGGCACCGTAAACCGGCATAACTGCAGATATTGGGCTGATGAAAATCCTCATTGGATGCGTGAAGCACATACCCAATATCCGGAAAAAGTTAATGTTTGGGCCGGTATAATTAATAATAAAATAATAGGGCCATTTTTTATTGAGGAAAATTTAAATGCAGCACTATATCTTGAACTTCTACAAAATCAAATATTACCAGAAATAAGGACACTTCATAACTTTGAAATCATGTGGTTTCAACAGGACGGCGCCCCCTCATTTTGGATTAAATGTTAGACGATTTTTAGATACAACTTTTCCCAGCCGATGGATCGGCAGAAGGGGCGAAATTGAGTGGCCAGCAAGAAGCCCCGACCTTACGCCTCTAGACTACTTTCTTTGGGGACATTTAAAAAATAGGGTTTATTTGACAAGACCAGAAAATATCGATGAACTAAAAGGAAGAATAAGAAGAGAATGTGAAAACATTACTCCGAATATGCTACAAAATGTTACAAATGCTTTTTATTACAAAGTAGCACATTGTCAAGCCGTTCAAGGAGGTCACTTCCAACATTTAATTAAATAGGTTAAGTGTTTACAAGTTATTTTTGTGTCAATTCTGTTTTTATTAATAAGTGTTTTCATATTTTAAAAGTTAATAAATATTTACATTATATTTTTTAAACCCTTGTATCTTTTAAACTAGTGAGTTTAGGTATAGCATATGTTACACAAAGTCATGTTAAAATTTTGTGGAGAATTCAAAAATCCAATAAAATATACACCATTCCATTTAAAAAAGGTAACTTGTGTCTATATCTTCGTTGTGATGCCCCCTGTACATGTAAACATATTTTTATAAAATAGATCTAAAATATATCTATAAACTTTATTTGGAAGACTTTTCGATAAATGAGCGCATTTGCGAATTATTAAGGGGTTCCGGGACTTTTTGCACACAGTGTATATAATTGGCTGTTAGAGTGTTCTACCCTTTATAAATTTTAATAGGTGATATTTACTTTTTTATTCGTTATTTACAAAGCGTACATTATCATCCCAGCAATGTCGTTTATTAGCTTAAAATAAGAGGAAGAAGGAAGAAAACACCTATCGTAATCAAATATAAAAAGCCAGGAGAGTGCAAACACTTTTAAAGAGCAAAGAAAACTAAATCTTTACCTTATAAAACGTACTTTTTATACATTTCTGGTCGCGCGGGTATTATATCCAAAAGCCAGGGTGGTGCACCCCTTTCGGCGCTCATGTTTATGCCCAAAACATATCTTTGTTACATTTTTTCCTAAATTTTTTAAAAATAAACCATACCAATTTAGTTTTAAATCTTTAAAATATCAATTTACTTTAAATCATTAAAAAAAAATAATAATAAGTTATTGAAAAATATATTGTTAATAATACTTCCATAAAATATTTATAGTTTTGGCCACGAGGCGTTAAATAATTAAATTTTAATTAGTATATATCTTACAATTATCAGTAAAAAGTTTTAATTACTCAATAAGAATGGGGTAACTAAATCTACTGCTTATAAAATTGCTTCCGGTTAACACACGCTGAGATCATTTTGTATTGCCAGATGAAACCGATAGATGTGCTAATATTAGAATTACTCCTAAATTAGCTTTTAATTAAATTTTTTAAAATTCAACTGATAAATATAGCATACCATCATTTTACATATTTTAATAGGTACTTGCCTGAATGCTCTTATGTACAGGGTGGCTCGAATTCGACGCTCATCATTGGGATTTCGGAAACCGTAAGAGATACAGGATCGGTTAAATGGAGGCAAAGTTGCGCAATTTGATGCTCAATAAAATGCCGTTTTGCGTTTTAAAAAATTCTGAGTACTTCCGAAGATATTCGACAAAAACCGGAATTTTTAATTTTGGTTTCTATTGTTTCCTGGCTATATTTGTTAAGATAACTCAAAATGAAAAACACGTTTTCATGGCCACTTTTTCTGCTCTCTAATTCAGTGTGATTAAATATTGAATCTGACGTTTCGGCTTCTGGCGACCATCATCAACTTAATTTTTTTAAATACGGACCTGATATTTTTTCAATTTAATTAAATCCTTTCATCACTCTTAAAACACTTATATATCGCCACTTTGATATTTGCTGACGTTTCGTACAGAAAATTCCATCACCAGAATATTACATATTTATTTAACCATAATACGGCCCTGAACTACATTTTTAGGGTAAAAAGAAGAAAAAACTTATTACATATTCATAATGTTTTATTGCAACTCATTGATATCTAACAGCGGAAATTACTTTATTAACAGAAACTAACCAGCAGGTACGAATTCAAGGAAGAACTTCATTTAATGTATGGATTGGTATGTGGAGGAACAAAATTATTGGACCTTTCGTTTACGAAGGGACCTTAACTTCCGAACGATATCTAAATTTGATTAGGAATGATGTCTTAGACGCCCTAAATAATCAACCTCTGGCAGTATTTCAAGAAATATGGTGGCAGCAAGACGGAGCTCCTGCCCACAATGGAAGGGAAGTAGCTCAATTCCTTTACCATATATTTCCTAATAAATGGTTTTGCAAGATGGCCCGCTAGGAGCCCAGATCTTAGTCCCCTAGATTATTTCCTTTGGGGATATCTTAAGAACCGTTTATTTAAAAATGCACCTCACGACCTTTAAGTACTACGACAAAATTTGATAAGGGAAGTTGCTGCCATTCCTGCGAGAACAATTAATCGAGCTGTATTAAAAATACAAAGCAAAGCAAGAAAATGCATCGAGGCGGAAGGTTATCTCTTTGAACACCTATAATAGTGATTAAATTATGTTTATTTTCAATATGGGCATCAAGATAGTATTACAAATTGTTTATATAAGCTGATTTGTTGTCTACCTTTTGTATCTTATGTCTAATATTCATGAAATTTTCGGTTAATAAAGTAATTTCCGCTGTTAGATATCAATGAGTTGCAATAAAAAGATTACGAATATGTAATAAGTTTATTCATTTTTTACCTTCTTACCTAAAAATGTAGTTCAGGGCCGTATTATGGTAAAATAAATATGTAATATTCTGGTGATGGAATTTTCTGTACGAAACGTCGGCAAATATCAAAGTGGCGATATATAGTGTTTTAAGAGTGATGAAAGGATTTAATTAAATTGAAAAAATATCAGGTCCGTATTTAAAAAAATTAAGTTGATGATGGTCGCCAGAAGCCGAAACGTCAGATTCAATATTTAATCACACTGAATTATAGAGCAGAAGAAGTGGCCATGAAAACGTGTTTTTCATTTTGAGTTATCTTAACAAATATAGCCAGGAAACAATAGAAACCAAAATTGAAAATTCCGGTTTTTTCGAATATCTTCGGAAGTACTCGAAATTTTTTAAAACGCAAAACGGCATTTTATTGAGCATCAAATTGCGCAACTTTGCCTCCATTTAACCGATCCTGTATCTCTTACGGTTTCCGAAATCCCAATGATGAGCGTCGAATTCGAGCCACCCTGTACAGGGCGTTTCATTTTCGATGGTTTTGCGGGGTATCTTGAAAACCGTAAGGAATATCAAAAATCTAATTTAGGACTCTCGGGTGTACTCAAGTTGCTAGACGGAAATGAGATAATAACAAAATTATGAATTTAGGGTTGTTGAGTTGCTAGACATAGATGAAGGAGTTGCTAGAAAAATATTGTTTAGTTCCTAGACGGTAAAAAGCACAACGCCCGTGCAATTAAATATCCTGTAAAACGAATGCTTCATATAATTTTTTTATGTTTTGCTTTATGTTGCAATAACATCTACTTATTTTAATAAATAACGTACAGATCTTAATTAAAGCAAAAATCATGGAAGGCTGCCCTCAAATTTTAACTGTTTTTACTACATATCGCTGGGGCTTGTGGTAATCTCCAAACTCAAAAATTAAAAAAGATTTGCATCATATTATGATGAAAAAAGGTTATAAACAGTGGCGTAGCCACAGGGGGCGCCCCTTTGGCTTGGCGTCCCTCTACCAAAAAAATAATAATTTTAAAAAATCCTCAGTTTCATTTTTATATACTTATTAAAGAATAAAACAATAGCTATTAATAATATACCACTACAAGTACCTACAAAATGTGTTTTTTCATCAAAATCATAAAAAAACAAGTCTAAATTTTTTAATAAAGGAACAACAATGGACCCTAATTTTATGTTTAATGTTTATTTTTAATTGTTAACCCATTCTTATTATAAAAAAATATATTTTAAGTTATAAATACATAAATAAATTAGTATTATTATTATAAACTGTTTTAATAAAACCTATACAGTGTATCCAGGAATGGACTAAACTATACCTGATTTTACAATAAAACTGAATATAATCAAATAATTTATTTATAACAAACATCCCTTAATATGTCACGCCCCCGACCCTAAAGTCGCCCTTACACGGTCAAATATAATTTGCTAATATTAAATAATTAGCAATAAATATATTAAACGTGTAGGAAGTATATTAAAACAACATTTTATCTTATAATATACTGCCGTGTAAGGGATGCCTAATGAAATTTGTGATGCCTGTAATCAGTGCCGTATTAAGCACTAGGCTGACTCGGCTACAGTCTAGAGCGCCGTGAAAAAATAGGCGCTAGACAAAGAAGGAGCTTTTTGTTTTGGTCTTTAATTTTATTTGTGAATAGGGCGCCCTGGAATAAAATAAGCGGCGGAGTGGGAAGGACCTTTTTTTATTAAACAGGGCGCCCTTATATTTTTTTTTGTTCTTGAAAAATTTTTGTTTGACCTTTTTTCATAAAATATGCACCTCACAAGTCCAGTCTAGGGCGTTCCCAACACTTATTACGGCCCTGTCCTGTATGAGGTTACGAACTGGCGTATTTTCCACCGTATTTTTAAATTATTACACCTAAAAACTTGGACATGGGAACCACACCAAATATGAGATGCTAGTGTTCTCTGGAACACTGGTAAAGAAAAATTTAGTTTTGGAATTTGCGATAAAAAAGTTAATATTTGTTGAACCCCCGCCATAAAAATCCGAGTTTTAAAAGCGAATCCTCTTTTTGTGTTTCTTTTTTTTTAAAGGACTATAGTCTTTTGAAAAATTTGGATAGTTTTAATAACTCAGAATTTGTCAATAAAATTTCATTATACTCACGGAAAAAAATACAAAAAGTGCTTTTGAAACTTGATTTGTTACAGTTTTTATAAATACAGTGAGATAATTTTCAAGGCGGCACTATTGCCAACTTCCTTATTATAGGAGATGCGAAGTCGGTTAAATTAGTAAAGTTGTAGTATTTTTTCCGCTGATTAACGTGCTGCCAACAGAAAAACAATTAAACATCGTGTTTTCGAGTTATTACAATAAATATACTTTTTTTAATGGAACACCCGGTATATTATATCACCATCCAAAAGATCTATCAAAGAGCTTTAAAAAAGTCCTCTTGTATTTTATCTAATTTTTAATAGTTTTGGAAATATGGCCATCCTCAGGAATTTATTAGTAAACTGGCATTTTTTCATAAACACCCTGTATATTGCATCACCATTAGATAGATATTTTAAAGAGCTTTAAGAAAATACCACATGTTTTATGTCTATCTCTTATAGTTTTGAAAATATGGCCATTCAAATCTGAAAATTAAGGTAAATTTTTATTATCTCTACAGCTGTAAGCACTAAGTTTAGTGTCGAAGATAAAATATACATTATATCTATAAAAAAATATATTTTCTAGATTTAAATGACCAAATTTCCAAAACCATAAAAGATAGAACTATCAATTGTGGTATTTTTGAAAGCTCTTTAAAATATCTATTTAATGCTGATGCAATATACAGAGTGTTCTATTTTTAAAATGCCAGTTTACTATCAAATTCCCGAGGATGGCCATATTCCGAAACTATAAAAAATTGGATATAACACATGAGGACTCTTTTTAATGCTCTTAAATATATCTTTTGAATGGTGATATAATATACAGGGTGTCCATTTAAAAAAGTATATTTTTTGAAATAACTTGAAACCGCGATGTTAAATTGTTTTTCTGTTGGCAGCACGTTTTTTTGCTGATATAACCGACTTTGTATCTTTTATAACAAGGAAGTTAGCAATAGTGCCGACTTAAAAATGATCACTCTGTATAATCATTTGAAAATATTATCAACGACAATGAGGTCACGTCTTGGACTACCATCTCCTGTCTAGCAACTCAACTATATCCGTCTAGGATTTCAACAATCTTAATCTGTTTTATCGGGGTTCGTCTAGCAACTCGAGTACTCCGGGACTCTTGATCCCTTTAAAAAAAAAACAATTGTAATGAAAACAGTTCATGGTTATTGCGATTCAATTTGGAGCTACAGGGTGATTTTCAGATTTTAGTCATTCCTACAATCTTCTTTAACGCTTGTACACACTCCGCCAAAATTATTGCATATGCTCGATTTTCTCCATAACCTTTAATACAAAAATGCTTTAATTTAAATGGCCATATCTCTTTTAATAATTAGGTTATTAAGACAATTAAAAAAGAAAACGTTAAAGAAAGGTAAAGCCAACTTTGGCGTTACCGTTATTTACTGTTAACAATACATTCTACAGGGTGATTAAAAGTTTTGGCAAAAATAAATAATTTTTATTCGCCATGTGTGATGTGCCGTTGAGAGACCAATCTTATTTGCGAATAAATTATACCTCTACTTATTTCTGATGTTTTATCATCACAAATTTGATTACTTTTTTTAACGGCACATTCATATAGAGATTAAAAGTTATTCATTTTTTTCAAAAACCTAATTATTCTGTAAAATGCATGGTTAACAGTAAATAACGATGGTTACGCCAAAGTTATAGCTTTACCTTTCAACATTTTTTTTAAATGTCTTAATAACCTAATTATTATAAGAGATATGACCATTTAAATTAAAACATTTTTGTATTGAAGCTTATGGAGAAAATCGATTATATGCAAGAATTTTGGCGGAGAGGTATAGTTATGAAAAAACTTTATATGTTCATTTTCCAGTTTTTCCCGTAGAATACTGTGGTGTTTTTGTGTTTTTGAAAAATGTCCCCACATATGTTTTGGTGTTATGTAACACCCTGTATATTTTTATTTAAGTTTATTAGGCTCTCTTTGGGCTTTCCAAAAATGGATATTAGTACGTATATTTTATTTTAAATATTACTGAAAATTTAATTTTTTTCTTCTTTTCATAGAAGGCCATGGCAGAAAACGACAAAAACATATTTTTAAATAACTATTTAATAGATATGGTCCTGAAATTTAAATATCGAAATTTCAAAGCCAATTTTATTTCAAATTTACAATATGGTTTAACCGTAATACGGCTCTGTATTTGTTAAAATTCGGTTAAAATAGTAATCTGCTACATTTTAAAACAATACATTAGTTTAGTTAAAAATGCACAAATAATAATAAATGATCAAATGATGTACTTATAAAATAGCAAATTTTATACGAAACTTGTTTCAGCTCTTTTCTACTAAGGAAAATCATCAAAAATAAGCATTTTTAATAATTTTTAACTTTAATTTACCTAAAATATCAGGAACAGCCTTAAAAACAAATTATTAAGTTGGTAGTAGATAATTTGTTTTCTTAACATTGACGGAATAATGGTAGGATCCTTAATCTGCGCAAATGAAAAACAACTTAGAAGGCTTTTATGGTCACACCGTCAATGTTAAGAAAAACAAATTTTCTACTACCAACATAATTATTTGTCTTTGAGGTTTTTCTGATATTTGAGCTAAATTAAAAATTAACAGTTAAAAATTACTAAAGATGTCTTGCTGGTTGTTAGATTTACCTGAGTAGAAAAAAGGTAAAACAAGTTCAGTATAAAAATTGATATTTTATAAGTATATAACTTGATTACTTTTTATTGGTGTACTTTTAGGTTATTATTTTTTACTAAACTAGTTTACTAGTTTAAAATGTAGAGTTCCTTTTACCAAATTCCGAGAAATACAGGGCCGTATTACGGTTAAACCATAATGTGAATTTTTCTAGAATAATTTTTAAACCACTCTTGTCAATCAATTGGTATTTGGTATATTCCTTTAAGGCAGCAAAAGACTATGTGAAATATTTAAAAAATACCAGTGGCATCCGTATCATATTTAAATGGACTATTTTTATATAAAAAAATGGTGGGCTACTACTTTTTCCTGAAACAAAAATTATTTTTGAAATCCCCATTGAATTTGAGACAATTTTTAGTTTTTGATTTTTCTAGAACAATGTACCATTTTTAAAGAATAAAATAAAAACCACTTTGATGGATGACAAATTCGCCAAAATTATGACTAAAATGTTAAACCGAGAGACTTTTCACTGATCCATATTTGTACAGGTATTTCTCTTTTGACCTAGTATTTGGACCATGAATTCCATGGATTTCCCATATATTCCCCAGGATTTCCTATTTATTCCCATATATTCATTCAGATTTCCCCCAAGTGTACAGGTTCCCTTCAGTGAAAAGCCCGTCGTATTAAACATTTAAAACCTAAAATTTCAAACTATTTTTGTGAAATTTTTATAAACAAAAAGTAAAAATTTTACAGGTCAATTCCGTAAAATATCTTGAAAAGGGAACCGTTTTCTTCGACATAAATTCGAAGACGTGTTTTAAAATCTTGTCTTATTTCCTCATGAATGTCAGGTCTAATTTTCTCAGCAGCGGCAAGGGATTCGTTCTTGTAGTTGGTAACGAGTTCTAAATCGTACGGCATAGAGACGATCTTTTATGGCTCCCATAAAAAAAGTCCATAGCGTTTAAGTCTGGGGAACAATGCGTGTTGGGAAATTTTCTACGGATCCACCGCGCCACCTGGATAATTTCTGTGTGAATTTACTAGCCCAGCACGTATCATCGGTAAAAAAATCGATTTAAAAATTCAGAATTTCGGTTATAACGTCGAAGGGCCCATAAGCAGGAATTTTATCTCCGAGACAAATCTGGTGATTTAAGATCCTGAACTTTTAATAATGAAATGGCTTGACTAACCGTTGTTTTACAAACCTGTACATGATAATTGTTTTGGGAATTTCAATTTGTAGTGAGATGCGTCTTAGGCTTATTTCGGGGTTTTCTTCAATTAAATTCAAGATATTCTCATCTTGTTGTAGCGTTAGCAAACGACGTTTCCTACATTAGAGGCGATTTTTTATTGTCAACGGTTCAAAACATTTTAAAAACATAAAATGAAATGGCAATATAAATATAAGAGTTAGATAGAGATAGGTATTCAAAATGTTTTTAAAATGTTTTGAACCGTTGATAATAAAAAATTCGCCTTAGGTCTCCGTACAACAACAGAACCTCTCTCCATAAGTTGCAGGTGACACGCAGAAATATCGAGTGAGATGACAATATTCGTCGGGAAAATCGGTTAGCAGAGCCTCCGAGCAAGTCGTCAACTTCCAAAGGCCTCTCCGTATATCAGGTGCTTTTGGACCTTTTCTTGCACGGAAAATCTTACAATTTTTCGGGACAAACAAAAACTATAATAATCAGACAACTGATCGATAACAACTACTCTGGAAAAAACATTGGATTGTTTTGTTCTGACATTGACAATGCCGGCCACCTACGACTAATTCATAAAAATACGATTAAATTTTGTGAAACATCTGCGAGTTTGTGTGGAAAAGAACACACATGCACATTTTAAACACATTTTACGGAACTGACCAATATTTTTTTACTTTTTGTTAACAAACATAATTTGAAACTTAAGGTTTTTTTGTTTGTCATAGTTTTGACAAATTCGCCATGTATCAAAATGTCTTTTTTTTCTTTCAAAAATAATTCTCATTTTAAAAAAGCAGTAGCAGACCATTTTTTTTTCTTGAATCATGGTCCATACAAACATGGTACGGGTGCTATTGGTGTTTTTTTTTGTTATTTCGCATCACAAAAATGTCCTTTGCTGC
Source organism: Listronotus bonariensis (assembly GCA_014170235.1). Classification (NCBI taxonomy): domain Eukaryota; kingdom Metazoa; phylum Arthropoda; class Insecta; order Coleoptera; family Curculionidae; genus Listronotus; species Listronotus bonariensis. The sequence goes on from JACEGR010008102.1 coordinate 14,967, forward strand.
CTAAAAGCAATGTACAAAATGCAAATTAAATATCTAAAGCAATTTAAAAATTATGATGAAAAAATATTTTTTTTTTAGAATTTTAACACTTTGTATGTCTGTGAGAAAGCGTTTCTGAACATATGTTTATATAGTAAATTAGGGCTTGTTTTTGACGTGGGATATGCTATTAAAATTTGGTGCATTAATTTGAACACACCCTGTATATTCCATTTTAGGTAGAATATTGTTACAACATTTTTAAGATGATGCCTTTTTATCCGAATTCCACCACTATTAGAAAAGTATAAAACTTAATTAATAACAGGTGAATCATTCGTATTTTTACTAAATTTGGAAAATTAAAAATGTTAAAAAAATAAAAGGCAATTTCAGAGTACTTCTTTTAAATAATAATTTAACTTGTAAGAATTTTGGTATTTTAAGTAAAATTACAGTTTTGTTTTTTAATTTACTTAGTATTTTATTTAAAGTTTTGGTCAATTCTTAATTACTAAAGTACAATCTTTAAATTACTAAGAGTGCTATACTTTGCACATATTTTTGTATTGAGTAGTTTAGCCTAAATAATAAATAATATTAAAAATTATATTGTTACATATTTTTATGAACCATGTTTAATTACCCTTACTGACTTAACTGACAAATTTAAAAGAACAATAATAACATTAATAACACTTTTTTACGACTGTTAAAAATAATGCTGTTTTTTAATCGTTAACATAAAGTAGTTCTCCATTCTAGTACTACATAAAGTGTTAAAAAAAGTAACTTTTTTTAACACTTCGAAGCTTTTTTACACTTTGAATTAGTGTTTTGTTTCAATGCCTACTACAATAAACCTAAATATCAATTTATGCAATGTAACAGTAAATGCGACATCAACTGAACCAAACGGTCAAGTTACCTTTGATTTCGTCATTATTTCTTTAAGTTCATGTGTCACTAGTTTTAAAATTTGACAGTTTGCAAATAAATTTAATAGAAATTATTAATAAATTAATAGTAATAATGAATTTGGATGACTAAGAAATTGAAAAGGAATTTATACTGTTGTAGTATTATTTCTACAAAAGTGAGTACATACAATTTTCTAAAATTACCTAAACAATAAATGCATAGTTATAAAGAGGATAATTGTCTCTTAAAAATTAAGAAGGCTATGATTTTTTGTTGCAATAATAATATAATGGCTGTGCTGCAAAATTTAAAATTAATAAGTTTAGATAAATAAAAGATGTATAAAATGGTATTTTGGGAAATTTTTATACGGTCGTGGAAAAAATATAGTATGTAACATATGCATAACGTATAACGCCTAACGGCTCGTGCTGTCAAACTTCCCATTCGTAAAAAAAGTATCACTTTATGCACTTGTTACATAAATTACTATTAAAATTTTTATCCTAAAAACTAAAAGGCTCGAATAAATACAAAACAAAGAAACAAACACCGACTATAAATAAAACAATTTAGACATACCCTATTTTTTATTTAAGCAAATTAATTTCATTTTAAGCTTTTGTTTTTACACAAGTACGCCAATTTTAATATTAATAAAAGTAAGAAAATCACCGTTCGTACGATACACGCATAAAAAAAGGCTGTAGAGTGGTCAACATGTACCTTTTTGGGTAAAATTTTTGAATATTCTCAGAAAATTACGATCGATATATATAATATAATATATAAATATCGTTATAAACAATAAATGAAAAAAAAGTAGGAAATGAAAAAAGTAGGGGTTTGATTTTTTTGAATATCTCAAAAACTATAAAAGATATTAAGAATTTTAAAAAATATATATAAAAAAAGGGAAAAATTTCCTAAAAAAAGTCCTCCCGGAACTGTATCTTGAATATTTATAATTTTTACAGAGCCCCGAAAATAGCGCTAAAAGCGGGCAGTCTGACTGTCCCTTGGACACGGCAACAAAAAAAAAAACATTTTGTCACATAAATTATAAAAGTAAAGAATGAAAAAACTTTGGCACAATAAGGATAAATGGATAAATAATTATCCGCCAGCCAAAAATTTGTATGCTCATTTTTCCATTGGTTATCCATTCGTTAATTACCAACTTTTTTGAATTGAATGTTAACATAAAAGCCCCATTATTATTAAACCACAACCCAGGGGCGGTCATATCGACTTTCTGCGGGGGGTCATAGGCCGAGAAAAGTGTGTGAGGTGCCTAAGAACAAAAATCTTGGAGCCCTTATAAAGAAACAAAATTTAAAATTTTTTGAAGAGAACAAAAAAGGTCCCTTCACCTATTTTAATTGTTGTTCTTTTATTTTTTAATTTATAAAATTACAAAAAAACTCCCACGTATTTGAAAAAGAAGGTCCTTACTTCTCACTTTTCAATTCCATGATCACCCTAACCCCTCGGACCAGCCCTAAGGGGGGCATATCATCATTAAATGCCCAAAATGTCCATATTTGCCATTACATATGTATGAAATACAAAGGATGTGGCATTAAAGGGGGCCATGGCCCCCATGCCCCCCTATGACCGCCCCTGCTACAACCTTGAGATTTTTTTCACGCTGTTATTCTTAAGAGGTATAGAAATAGATTCCTGTTCAAAAAAATGTTAATTTTCTACTTTTTTATTAACAATCAAAACTGTAAAAAATCAAAAACACTCTGCATATTGTTCAAAATCGGTTTAAATTCTCTTCTGTTTAGGTACAGATGGCATAAAAATTATGCATCGAAAATAACAGCATCATTACCATGAACCCCTTGCTAGTGCGTCGAGTTTACCCGTCGCAAAATTTGCATAATTGCTTCTGCGTCGAAATTACATCCTGCCGACTCACTTTTGAGTCCAGCACTTTTTTTTGCTCTTCTAAATTTTTTGAAGAACACAAAGTTAATTTCGGTTTAAGGAATTGTTCAAAAATGTCACGTAAGATTGGAGAATGAGGGTGAAGATTCTCACCAGAAAAAAAAACTCCTTACGTAATTTATGGACGCTAGTAGCTTATAAAAATATATAGGTATTAACTCAAAATAATAAAAATATGTATTATAAAAAAACAATTTTTTCAAAAGGAAACACACCTAAAGTTTGTACATGAACATGACTATGACTTGGTATTTAAGCACAAATTTTAATTCCTAAAAACTTTTTATATAACATTTTGTAGTTTTTTTAATAAGGATACTTTCAAGCAACTGTTTTACTTACCCTGTATATCTTTGGATTTTAAATTAAACTACTGATATTGTAGTTTGGAACTTTGTATAGCTTCTATTAATATACAATTTTCTGACAAAAAAGGGTGTGATTTGTTGAATACTTAATGAACCACACTGTATAACACATTTGTTTTGTTTTAAATTTGGCTATTTCCGCATTGTTAGATATTCGGTTGAATTGTTTTTTAACTTTCCAAACATAGTATTTTTATAATAAATATCAATGTAAAAATACCAAACAAGTCATTTGACAAATTGTGTATACGAAATTTTATATTCTTACTAAATAAATATAACAATGCCTGTTTGAAAGTAAATCGTAACATATGAATGATGTAATTACCCTCCAAGTGTTTAGCAGATTTATTTTACAGTACATACCGGCTATGTATTTAAAAATTTTATGTATGTATTTCACAATGTACACACACTCGTACATAGTCTCTATACATACTAATTCAAATTAAAAATAATTTGACATTTCACTTTCATGTAAATAAATAGGATATTTCAAATAATTTTATTCATTAATTTCTATCTATCTTGTTGCATTCTTCTATTTTATGTACTTATATTAATACATTTTTAGGGTGATAAATCTATCAGCACCGAAAGTAATAGGTACTTTTGCCATTACTTGAAAATAACTTAAATGGTAATATATATTTTATAGTAAAGTTTGGTCTTATAAATTTTACACCTTCCATGGCATGTATTGAGACTTGTTGATATGATAACAAATTAGTAATTTTGCAGATACGAGATACGGAATGCAAGTATTTTAGTTCAGATAGTTTTGTTTTTAATTCGATCGGGAACAAAAAAACGGCTTGATGGATTAAATCGAAACTTTGTGGGGTTTTCGTGGGCATATTGAAGTGTATAAGGCACACTTAACATTACTGATTTTTCGATACTTCCAATTTAGGGTCCTATTATGCCAAAAGCCACCAAAATCCCTTTTTCCTTGATTTTTCTAATCATTGTAAAGTAACCGTAGCTGTTTTGTGGAATATTTATATAAGATTTCAAAACCCTCCTTAATTTTCTAGTGCGATTAGCGGTTGCTGAGATATTGATGATTAAAGACAAAAACATCATTTTCCATTCAAAGTTCTCAGCGAAAAGTGGTCCTATCGAACTTTTTAGGTATTTATTAGGATTGCGCGGTACACGTTGCTTGAAAAATGTTTTAATTGTAAGATCTTAAAACTAGAATCTTTAAGCTTTAAAACGCTTTTTTTTAAATTTTAGTACTACCATTTTAAAGCAAAATGCAGCCACTTAAAAAAAAACTCAAAATATTTGAAATTTTTTTGTATCCCTTAATTTTTTCTACGAGTGTCCTACATTCAATATACATGTAAACTATTTTAATTAAAAAACTTTTTAAAATCCATTCATAGAAAACGCCGAGTAAAAATTGAGTTTAATCAAAAACTGCGTTTAAAACTGGATGCTCCTCATTCATATCCTACAGACTTGGCTCGTGTTTTGCAATTTCTAAAATTTTCTTAGCCACCAATATCTAAGATTTGCGCCAAGTTGTTCTACTTAATTATATCCCAATTGTTTTACATTTTATTAAAAATATAAAATTATTTTTTAACGTATACATTTTACTTTTAGACGTTTTCTGATTGGTGCAGCGAAAAAATATATTTATTACAGCTCCTTCGCGAGGCGACGCGACGTCTTGCTTACAATAGAAAGCTTAGTTGTATACGCACCAATTACCAAATTAGCTCCTACATCACTAATTACAAAATAATGATTTATTATAAAAGATACCACAGATATAATACATCATGTATATCGTGTTATTAACCTTATGATAGTAAACTCTAGAAAATATGTAACACTTCATTACCCTGAGTTTATTAGCTTAATACATACTACAAAGATTTTAAAATCAAATGCGCTACTGTAGATGTACAGGGTGTTATGCGTTTTTTTGGTTGGGATTATAGGGTATAGGCTAAACGGTAAGAGATATGAAAAAAAACTAAAATACGTGTCACCTTCACTTTTTTAGTGTTTAGTTTATTGACGCATTTAGATCAACGGTAACATGATTGGTTAAGAAGATACAAGGTATAATATTCAAAATTTGTCTATTTTTATTCGACCTCATTACTTTTAAATTTATGGAGATAGAAACAAACAGCAAATACAAAAGTTTTATTACTTCTTACGTAGAATTTAGTGGCGTACCTAAAATAAATATGTTTTCATTTTTAGATATAAGCCAAATGTGCATTTTTTTAAATGGAATACTATATAATAAATAACAATAGTATTTTGCATTGTTTCAAACAGCAAAACTAACAAAAAAAATAGTTGGCCATGGATTTATAAAAGAAAATGTTGTAGGGTAAAACGTATAATAAAAGGACCCTGCAACGTATTAAAATTTAATATTATCCGTTTTGGAACATTGCATAGATTGAACATAGGATATCAGAAATAAGAGAAACATTTTTTTTGTATGTGTATTGTGTAAAGTTGGTTTTTTTATGTAAGATGTAGAGGGTGTTTCATTTTCGATGGTATTATGTGGTATCTCGAAATCCGCAAGAAATATAAAAAAATTAATATAGGACTTTTGATCTCTGTTACGATGTATCTCAGAGCTACAGTGTGATTATAGGATTTGAGATTTATATAAAAAGATAATATATTGGTTTATTTATTACGTTTATGACGTATATACGCATGTTTTTATATCAAATTAAAGTTAAAAAGGCCGCAAATTAGGGTTGCTAGCTACTAAAAACATAAGGTATCCGAGACAAAATGAGAGAGCATCGCCACGTTACGTTAAACAAAATAACGAGTGCCAGCTCTGCGAGTATTTAAATCCATTACACATGCGTCCATAGATAGGGTTCTTAGCCAGTGATGGAAACAGTCACTATGGTTTCCATCACTGGAACGACTTTACATTTACTCCAACTTTATAATTAGGTTATTAATATTCTAGAAAAATACTTAAAATAATAAAAACAACATTTATTATGTAATAAAAAAGCTTTAAAACGTGCTAAAAACTCTGGTAGAAATAGGAATAATTTAGCTGCACTGTTAAGAAGGAGTACTGAAATGAAAGTGGAAAGGAAACTAACACTGAACTGAAAACCGTTATAACAGGTTTGTTTTAGCAGAATGTTAAATGTTAGCAACAATCGTAAAAACGCAAAAATTGTTACAAATATAAGGCAGAAATATTGTCAACAGTTTTCTGCTGGAACGAAAAATAAACAAATCGTGCATACTGCTTATACGTCAATAGAAAAAGATTATGTAAAAATTTGTCAATAATGTTTGAAGAAAGTTTGTAAACTTTTCAAACAGTTTCCAACATCTTAAAACTACTGCTGGAACAACAAACAATTGTATAATATTACAAACATGGCACTGCTGGAACCACAATTGCAAACATTTCTGACAGCCTAGTGGAACAAACCTAACCTTTTAAAAGAACCTTTATACATAGAGAAAACTAACAGTTTGACTGAAACTGGCTTGAGAACGGCTATAGACAGTTATAGGACTCAAAAACGCGCTTTAAGTTAAGACAACATCAAAAACAAACAAACAAATACACAAACAAAAATACTCAAATTTTGAACGTTAATAATTTAAATAAAAGTACAGGGTTTTACAGAATGTTGCTAAGAAAATTAACTGACGATTCTGCTATTAAAAATATAAAACAAAGTTCAAATAAACATGGATAAGGAAATACCTTGTTTTCCAGATAGAAGGTGTTTAAAAAATCGTTTTTTACTAAAGTCTTAAATATCCGTGATCTAATCTTGATAAAATTGGTTAGTTATTTGCAGATTTGAAAGGCTAATTTAGATCTAACTTGATTAAATTTATTCAGTTCAGGCGTCTCAAGCGGTAACTAAACGAATATTTCTATAAAAAAAATGTACGCCACTGACTTTTGTGCAAATTTCATATTTGATAAAGCAAGTATAAATAAAATATTTTTCGCTCTTAATTTTTCTTGACTATGCTGTTCGCTTTCTAAAAAAGATCAATTTAATTGTATACCTCTGAACTACACAAGAAACACAGAAAATTTTGTTTCTTGAAATTTATTTTAATTAATATTTTATAAATAACTATATATCATTTACCACAAACAATTAAATGTCAATAAAATTTAAGTGAACCATCGAATTTTCTTAAATATACCGGCCGTACGCAGAACAAAATTTTGAGGGGTCAGCAGCTACACACGGCAAAAAATTCGGGGTCTGTAAATTTGCAACAAACTTGCCAACTCTACAGCTTTACAGAGCAAATCTTAAAGAGGATTTTTTTGGCTCTGTATTCAGATGTAGATTCTGCCCTAAAATTATCTTAAAAACATTCCGTAGCACCATGTGCAGATTTTTTGCAAGCAATTTTAAGGAATTCTATGATTTACAAAAAATATACAAATCTGTGTTAACCTACTTTTTTTATCTTTGGACAAACCACGAAGGCGGGTGGCGGTGGGTGTCTTAAGCGAGGTAAGAAAGAGTTTGTTGACACGGGACTTAAATACTTGAAGATTTGGGGAGGAAGGAAAGACCTCCGCGGGCAGCAGGTTCCACAATCTAAAAACTCTAGGGATAAAAGAACGAACAAAGTGAGAAGTTCGGGGTCTGTGCAGTTGAACCATATAGGGATGCGCGCGAAACCACGAGTTTCTCTGTTGGGAACCGTGAGTGGAGGAACTATACTGGACAATTCTTCAGAGCAGAAGCCATGGAAGTACCTATAAAAAGCGATAAATCCCCCACAGCCCGACGATGGGCAAGAGAGGGAAGCCTTTCTGTGAGTGAAGGATCATAACTGAAAGGAACAGCTTTTCTGTGAATGGAATCAAGAATGCTTAGGGTTGTGGGGACGCCATGCCCCAGATATGAGAACAATATTCCAAGGGAGGTCGGATTTGGGACACATTAAAGTGTATAAATTAGAAACGGAAAAATACTTTTTGGCTCGAAAGAGAAATCCAAGCTTTTTGAAGCTGCCGTGGCTATAGATACAATGTGTTTATGCCAGTTAAGGTTACTTTCAAATGTGACGCCCACAAGATTGAAGGTGTCTTTGCTCTGTAAAACTTGGCCGCTCATAAGTAGAGGATGAATATTTGATGACTCTTTTCGCGACAAGGAACATGATTGTGTTTTGGATGCATTAAAATGGACGAGATTTTTGGCGCCCCAATCCAATATTAAATTAAGATCCTGCGAAAGGGATATCTGCATCGCTCTACGTTTGTTTTCCAAGTCAGGTTTAGTGATGGGTTTAAGAACCTGAAAACTGGAGTGAAGGGTACTATCGTCGGCGAAACTATGAATGGAATTAGTTGTGGACGAGAGAAGGTCGTTGATATGAAAAAGAAACAATGTTGGTGCCAAAACTGAGCCCTGAGGGACTCCAGCATTTACTTGGTGAAAGCTTGAAGAATGGCCGTCTACAATAACTGATATATACGTCGATCAGATAGATAGCTAGAGAGCCAAGTACAGAGTTTAGTTGAAAGACCATGGGAGGGAAGTTTATTAAGAAGTGCGGCATGCCAGACCTGGTGAAAAGCTTTGGATATACCAAGAGCAACGATCTGGGACTCACCTAGAAACTCAAGAGACTTATTACAACAGTGTGATACGAAGGAAAGAAGATCTGCTGTAGATCTTTTGTGGCGAAATCCATACTGCCTGTCAGGCAAAAGTACTTAAGAATTTGTGAATTAATTAATTTTTCCACTACTTTACAAAGAACTGAGAGAATTGAAATTGTTCTGTAGTTAGATGGAAGAGATTAAGATCCTTTCTTGGGAACAGGTTGAACACGTGCAGCTTTCCAGCTCTCCGGAAAGATACCTGTGTCGTAAGAAATTCGAAAGAGCCGAGTTAAGATTGGTACAAGTTCTGGAGCACATTTTTTTAAAATTATTGCTGGTATGCCATCCAGCCCAGACGATTTCTTGGTGTTAAGGAAATAAAGGATACGCTTAATGTGTACCTTAAAAATAATATCGGGCATTTTATGAGTAACTGAGGTAACCGCTGGAATTGGATGATCTACGGGAGGGTTAAGGGTTGAATTGGCAGCAAATTGTTTAGCAAATAATTCTGCCTTTCCTTTAGCGCTAGAAATAATCTTATCTTCCAAAGTTAGTGGTAGGAAAGAACTGGTACAAAAATTCCTACTTATGTTTTTCGTAAAGGACCAGAAAGATTTGCTGCCATTTGAGCAAGAAAGAACTTTGTTTTTAATACGATTGTTGAAGGAGTCTTTGGCTTCAGAAATTGTTTGATTGTAGTAGTTTCTTGCCTCAATGCTGGCCTGTAGAAACTTCTTGTGAGACTGAACTTTTAAAATCCTAGCTTTATTACAAGATATGGAAAACCAGGGTTTGTTATTGGATTGTTTGTGGAATATAGGTTAGTTGATTGCAAATTTGAGAAGGATCACGAGAAGAAAGGTAGATGGAATTCCAGGGGTAATAGAGTTCGGGGTTGGTAGTAAGAAAGAGATCTAAGAGATTTAAACTATGATTTGGGACTCTAGGAAAGTAGGTGGGTTTCATAATAAGGTTTGTAAGAGAGTTACTGACTGCGAAGATTTTGGCTGCTCTGCCTTGGGGTCAGTTTTTGGTGAGCCTAGCCAATCCTTATTATGGACATTGAAGTCGCCAAGCACGATTACTTCAGCCGATGGAAACTGAGAAATTATGCTATCGATCTTTGTTGAAAGAAAGTCAAAGAATTCAACAAATGAATTATTAGATGGGGACCGGTACAAACAGCAGATAAATTTAGTTGAAGACCTAAGAAAAAGTTTGAGCCAAAGAAAATCGGGCCTACCCGATTCAAGATTGGAAACTCGAGCATAAGCCAGATCGTTGCAGACGTAAGCACATACGCCACCATGTGGGCGAAAAGACGAAATAAGTTCGTAGCCTGGGAAGAGAAGGTGGCTGGTTGAAGATTTAGAACTTATATGTGTTTCCGTTAGAAACAGTATGTGGGGCTTAGATGACTGAAGGTGATGGTGAACGGAGTTTATATTGGTGTTAAGCCCACATATGTTTGCAAAAGAAATAATATTTCTCGATGAAGGCCTCCCGGATGCACCCCTCGCCCGAAGATCCGAATGGAGGGGTATTTTACCTCCGGAATATTTTACTTCCGGCTGTGCCGCCATCATTTGTACATAGTTTGGGGGTTAAAAGGCAAAAAAGAAAAGAAAAAGAAGGAGGAAGGAAAACTGACTCACACACCCAGAACCCAAAACGTCCGTTAAGACTTCACGGGTCCTTTAAAGGGTGAGTGGGGTGGTACCTCCTCAGGTGAGGAAAGCTCCTCTACCACCTACTAGTACCTTAGTAGATAAATGAACCCATATTTTACAAACATACTGTTTTACATGTTATGTATTATTTTATACACGTAACATTTGTTGTGCACAAAAAAAATATCATAAATTATAAAAAAAAATAATGTGGGTTATTTACAGTTTCTTCTATGATTATCTCCTTCTATGCAAGTCGTAACACAATGTACTATTTATCAAATAATAAATGATACCATAAGGAAGATAATACATATGCTGACATGTATGCACCAATTTTTCGTACACCGTTATGTGGATTTCTTTGAAAATTATAAGCAATTATCGCAAACAATTACATACTCGTGCTAGGCAAGCTACGGTATTTTGAAAACTGCCTCGGAAGTTAACCAATAGAAATATATTAAATCTACACCTAATTAGTCGCCGTTCCTCGGTTTCTTCCACGCAAACATCGTCCGTTGTAAAAAACTATTATTTGCAATAATTGCGCTACGGTTATAACGTAATCCTTAATAATTAGGTAAGTATTTATGATTTTGCCATTTGTTGCCAAACTGCTATGTCACCGATGCAAAGCCTGCAATGATGGGTGTTATTTTATTAACAATAGAATTATTTTTATAATAAATACCTAAAAATGGGAAAAAACTTCATATGAACATTTAGACTAGGCCAAAACAGTGGCGGCTCGCGTGTCTAAAAACAGGTGTAGTGCAGGAAGGGAAAAAAGTGCCTTCACCATTTTAGCAAAATTAAAAATACTCCACTCTCAAAAGTCTAAGTAAAAAGTCTTAATATCTAAACTTACCTAAATTTGGTAATTTTCTAGAAACCCGCGGAATCTCCGATTTTGACGAAATTTGGTATACGGGGGTTTTTGGGGCGCTGATCACGAATCACTTTTTTTTGGCGAAAACGTTTCGTTTAAAAACCTTTAGCTATTCAATTAAATTCATGAATACAAGTAAAAATTGTCAAAAGAGGCAACGCTCTAAAGCATTTTTAGTTAAATACTGGCATCGCTGCCTTAGTTTAAAAGTATTTATGCATTCTTATTAATAAAGGTATTTAAATTTAGGAAAAAAAATATTTAAAAAAATTAAAAATTTCGGACTTTTTAAAATTTTTCCCATAAATTTTATTATAAAAATGTAGTAAAAAAACTTAAAAGAGTTTATTTAAATGTTGTTCAAGATTGTGAGTATTTAAAGTATTCAAAAATTAGATCGAATAAAACAAAAGGAAAACGGCTTGATGGATTGAATCGAAACTGTGGGGGAACTTTTGTAGGCACATTGAAATATAAAAGGCATACTTAACATTACTTGTTTTCACAATATTTTAAATTCAGCGCCTGATTATCCCAAAAGCCATCTTTCTCTTGATTTTTCAAATTAACGGGAAACATTTTCTTTTTCATAAAATCATGCTCAATTTTTGTAGAGAATTTAATCAGGATTTTAAAACTTTTCTTAATTTTCTTGCAAATAAATAAAATAGTTAATCTTAAATACACCGATATATATCGGCAAGAGTTTGTCGATACCGATTATCTGCAAAATTTGCCGATATACCGGTATTTATATCGACTAATTATTACGTCTTTCCACAGGAAACCAGTAAGTAAGGATTATACAGAGTGGGACATTTTTTTCATTTTGTGTATTCATTTTTGACACAAGAGACAAATATTACATTTTACTTTGACTGTTGAATCGATATCTTGAACCGTTTTTCATAAAATCGCATTTTAAATCCAGACATGCCAGCATTTTGTACGTAATAAAAAAATATAAAATTTTAGACGAAATTATAAAAATGTGCTAAAATTTTTAAAAATGCTGTTTGTGAGCCTTTTACGCCTTATAATACTGATAAAGACTGTTTTTTAATTTCATAATATTCTCAAAACATTTTTTTTTAATTACATAGAAAATGCTAGTTCTCTGGATTTAAAATGCGATTTAACGGAACACGGTCCAAGATATCGATTCAAATAAGGTATACCTTTTGTACAACAATGATGAAGGAATCAAACGGTCAAAGCAAAATGTCAAATTTTTCTGTATGTATATCCGTCCTGTCCTGAAAAATTCCTAACTATTTTGCTTCTTTGCCTAGACTATATATTTATTCCGTAAAACCGATGGAAGTTATAAAGAGATAATAAAACAATTCCTTAATATATACCCAACTGGATCTGTCATTCGGATCAGCAAATCTATCAGCATCTCGCTGCGATTAATTACGACGATAAAATCTCAATTAGGTTAGAAAGTGTACGTGCAACAAGATAATATAAGTAACAGTTGATTTATCGATCCCATATCTTGACTTCCTCATTTTTGTTTTTATTGCAATTTGTTGTGCCATCCAAAGAATACAAACTTTTTGTAGCTGATACAGCAGATACGATAATTACAAGTTTCTTGTTGAGCAATATACCTAACTTTTTATGGGCAGAAAATATGTATCTTTGTAAAATATATTGCTCTTTTAAACACTCATGGACAAACATATCGCATTTCCTCGAATTTCTCCATAAGCCTCAACACAAAAATGCTTTAATTTAAATGACCATCACTTTCAATATTTGGGTTATTACGACAATTTAAAAAAGAAAATGTTAAAGAAAGCTGAAGCTACAACTTTGGCGTATTTGTTGTTATTTACTGTTAATAATACATTAGGGCGATTTAAAGTTTTTGAAAAAAAATCGCCCTGTGTGATGTGCTGTTAAGAGGCAGTAATTTTATTTGCGAATAAATTATACCCTTACTTATTTCTGATGTTTTGTCATCACAAATTAGAGTAATTTCTTTTAACAGCACATCATAGACAAAGATTAAAAATTATTCATTTTTTAAAAAACTTTTAATCACCCTGTAAAATGTATTGTTAACAAAAAATAACAACGGTTAAGCCAACGTTATAGCTTCACTTTTCTGTAACATATTCTATTTTTAATTTTGCAACCAACCCAAATATTAGAATATAACCAAACATACCTATGTTCAAAAGTTCATAAGGAAGATACTGGGTGTCAAAATAAAAAATATTGTGTTTTGGTTTGGTTGATTTTTTGACATGGGTTCTTCAGATCCGATGTTAATTTGTATGTATGTGTTAACGCTAGCTACACTGCTTTAAATTTATTTAAAACGTCACAATATTGTTGCGCTACCCTGTATGTACTAAATTTTCCTATGTTTTTTTACACAAAAAGTTATCATTTATTATAATCGCATTAAGTAATTATTTTTTAATTACGGTTAAGTTTTTGGTGCTATCTAAAGGAGGCGTCTATAAATTAGGAGTGGCATTTAGGGTGAAGGGAGGGGGTCGGGTTAATTCTCAATTTGGGCGCAAAGTTCATTAACAAGATTTGCGACACAGGTAAACTTGGCGCAAACCATTAAGGAGCCTGATAATCCTATAGGTATTCCGGGCGCAATTTAATTTAATGAAAAAATAACTATTACAATACCTACCTGAATAAATTTAGGTTTAATTAAGGAATTTAAAAAAGGCTTTGCTTACCAGAACTAACCATACTCTGTAATAATAACAGAACTATAGTAATGCAGTAAAATTGTCGCCGATTTAGGAGCCTTTACACATGGGTTTTATTTTATTACCCGAATGCGCCCCCGCCCAATTTTCGCGCCCAGATTACTGCCACCAGGGACGGGGACGAAAGGTCTGTGCCAATATCACGTAATTGTACTTCCGTTGGAAAGAGAAAAAGTTACGAGATTATTATACATACATATGTTTGTTTAAATCCTCACATTTCGGAATAAGGAATCTGTAACTTCTCTGCGTATAAGTGGACACCATTAGTTACCACAAAGTTAGATCGAATACTGAAATTCTGTATTCGAATGAATTCCAAATACCGTATTCTAAAAAGTATTTGAATACTGAGGATTAGATACTAAGGAAAAAAGTGTTCAAATGCCAGTATTTGGATTCATGAATAATGAAGACCAAAAAATTGGCCTTAGGTACCCCTAAAAAAAGGCCGCACAAAGTGTTCTTTGGCTTTAGTTTCTTAAAAAACTTTATCCTCATACCACTATCTCCACATTTCCTTGTTATACCTTTGAGGAGCAACCCAAAAAAATTGCGATATTTCTTTGTCGATTTTCCCAATAAAATGGAATCCTGAAACTAATATCAAATACTACAAATCGCAGTATACCAATGCTCAAAACCTGGATTAGAATACTTGACTCCAAAACGGTATTTACAGTCCACAATTCCGAATACTCAGTGTTCAATCGAATACCGAATACTACCTCCTTCTGGCACCATATATATATATATATATATATATATATATATATATATATATATATATATATATATATATATATATATATATATATATTGATAAATAATTACCATTCCTTGTAAGAATAGTACCAAGTGCCCTTTTTTAGTATATTCGGATAAAATACATTTGTATACAACTATTAGGAGGTCTTGTTTATAATTATTACATATTATGCTAAATTATTTTCTATTGAAAATATTTTTAAAATCCTGCAGAGACTCAAATTAAAACGTAAACCTAATCGCACTATATTGTTTAATATATGAAAAACCGTTATTTTTAAATTTACCGATTTAAAAAGCTTTAGTATATCTTTTTTAGTCAAACCATAACCTTTATTCACTTTAATTGAAAACTGTTTATAATTCTATCAACTCCTGCATTTTTTACGAACTTAGGCTCTAAAGCGGAAGCTCCCGAATAAACGACAAAAATATCAATGACTGGAATGGTTCATTGGTTAACAATAAAGATCGCCTATTGTGAACAACATTCACGAGGACAAATGCTATTGTGCGTTATATCTATAATTTGCAATGACTGGTAGAATTTTTGCAAAATAATTGAGTACTGGTAGTTTTTGTTTTGGTGGGAACCTAATTAAAATAATTTTGAAAATAATTATTTATGTAATAATGATTCAAATAGCGATAATTAGGATACTAGCCGCGCTTAGTATCAAACAGAAACTGATAACACTGTCAACACAGTATCATAATCGGGTGTACAGGGTATGCAAAATTTGGCGTTTTTATGGGCTATCTCAGATATTACTGGAGTTATTAAAAAACCGATGTGGGTGTTATGGGCTTGACTTTAAAGAAACCCAAAATGGCGTTATTGGAATTTTATTAAAATTATTTATCCAAGATACAAGGGGAAATTGAAAAATTGTCGTTTTTGATTTTACCCTTTATATCCTTTAATATAAGAACTAGCAACAAACTAAAAAGTCAATTTTTGTAGAACTTTTCACGTATAATCTTTTGAAAGTATTCGATTTTTTATACAGGGTTGCCATACACCCTGTATATTTTTTACTAATTGGTAGTCCTTATTACTACTATAGCAATATATATATATATCATGGTGCCATTATCTTCTATGGTTTTTTAAAAGAGCCAAATTCTTTTAAATTGGGCGCATTCAGGAGTACTCAGCCGCTTAGCCGCTAGGTAAGGGAGTGTCAAAAATGTAAAATTAAACCAATAGTATGGCTTTATTTTGACAGTTTTGACACTCCGCTTACTTAGCGGTTAACCGGCTACTGTACGTACTCCTGAATGCGTCCATTGTCTTCTTTTTAAATTTGGTTATATGGGGATGATGCCATTAGGTTATCAGGAGTAATATCATTGTTTGTTTTTTATTTTTATTTTTTAAAGCCCCATAGTCTGTAGCATAATTTTTAAAAGGTAACATATTTTAAATTTAGTATATTTAAATTTTAAAATAAATTTTTATTTCCGTAAAAAAGGCTTAAAAGAGGTGTAGTCTTATTAAATTCTAATAATAAAAATATAAATTTTAGTGATGAGCATATACAATGTATATCTAAACATTAATACCTACATAATATGTATATTATACATATTATGTAGATATTAATGTTTGTTTATTGTGTTTATACGGTACGCGCAAAAGAAATATCAAAATTCAAATATTTTAAAAACTATAGAAGATAATGATACTATGGAATATATATGTTACCGGACAAACCCGATTTTAGGAAAAACTAGTTTTTCCTAGGCTAAACCAGTTTATCCGAAGAGCGTTAGGATGTAGTAGTTTATCCTAGCCTAAACTAGTTTTCCCTGAAATAAGTTAATTATGATTAGGAAAAACTGATTTATCCTACTCTAAACTATGTATTTCGACCCGCGATTTAACTAGTCTGGACTCGTCTGAACTTTGGTTTGGGTCGCCGACGCCGATCACAAGGATTTAGTTTGAATGCGTAGGTTGACTGTTCTGGAGCGTTCGTCTTATCGCAAAATCGTTGCGTATTGTGCGTGTTGTCTAAAACATTTTGTGACTGTTTATGTATTAAAAGTCCGCAGTTTATTTCTGTATTTCATTACCATGGATGAGGCTTCATCAAGTGGGCACGTAGGTCAAAAAGAGTGGAGGCAGAGATTCTTGGTAGAGGTTTTAAGATCTGAGGACGAAAAATCAACTCATTTTAATGTTTTGACAAAAGAAAAGTATTTGGAACTTATCCAACAAGTGGAAGAGGCTAAAAAAACGGAAAAGAAATCACCTTTGCAACAAAGAAGACTGAAAAGATTTGATGTGGTGGAAATCGGAGGTGTAAAGAAACTTACCGCACGAAATGAAGGAAATACGAATAATATAAAGTATTATCTCACCGCTGATGAGTTATATGACATTATTGATGCAGCTCACATAGCAGTGGGACATGGTGGTCGTGACAGAATGTTAGCTGAAACTTTTGCGAAAGTTTGCGAATATCACAAAAGAAATGATATGTCTGTTTTTATCTATGTGCATGGTCTGTCAACAAAAAAAAAAACGAAAAAAAAGAAAGGATTAGTCTCCAAACCGATTTTGCACACCGAAATGAACAGCCGGTGCCAAGTCGACCTTATTGACTTCCAGACACAACCAGATGGAAAGTTTAAATTTATACTGGTGTATCAGGACCACCTAACAAAATTTGTCCTGCTTCGTCCATTGGAAACTAAGAGAGCAGAGGAGGTAGCCTACCATTTAAATCATATATTTTTAACTTTCGGGGCCCCATGCATTTTACAATCTGACAATGGTCGGGAATTTGTGAATCGTGTTATTTTAGAAGTGACAAGCTTATGGCCAGAGCTCAAAATCATGCATGGAAAACCACGACATAGTCAAAGTCAGGGATCAGTCGAAAGAGCAAACCAAGATATTGAAAACATGCTGAGTGCTTGGATGAATGACGGCCAAACAACTAAATGGTCAGAAGGACTAAGGTACATACAGTTTATGAAAAATCGGGCATTTCACTTTGGAATTAAACAATCACCTTATAAGGCCATGTTTGGTGCGGAACCCAAGGTTGGGCTCTCTACTAGTTCATTGCCTTCGGAACTGCTAAAGGACATTGAAGACGAAGACGATCTTCGAAGACTGATTGACGGGAAAAACATAGATGGACAGAAAAATAAAGACATTGATGGATACGAAGATACGGATGAAGGCGAAGATAAGAATGAAGATGAAGATAGAAATGGCGACGATGACATGGATGAAACCTTACAAAATATTTTAGAAGCACGATCAAAGGCTGCGCAGAGCCTTGAAAAACAAGCCAAAAGATGAAAGCAACCTCTCACAAGTCGCATCCACCAGCGAAAGTTGGAGATAACATTGTCATACCTACTCCTGATGTAGACAGGAGATCTTCGGAACGTTATTGGAGTTGTGCTTGAAGCATCTGATGACGGATTTTATAAGATTGGGACCAAGCATGGTATCTTACAAAAATTATATTGCAGGTAATTTTTTATTTTGTTACGGTTTTTATTTGATTTAAATTGAATATTTTCATTTCAGAAATGAATTTGATATCTGCACACAAAAGTTTTTATTGGAAGAAGAAGTAAACAAAAACAATGAACTTTCGTTAAGAACCGCAGCGATCAAACATTCTGTTGGAACAGGCCAAGGTTTCTTTAAGTGTAGTTGCACTAAGAAGTGTACGTCGAATCGATGTCTTTGCAAGAAAAATAACGTTCTCTGCAACTCGAAATGCCATAATAGTTTGACATGTAATAACAAATAAATAATAAAAATTACTAAACATGTTTGTATGTAATAATATTTTCTTTAATTACTCGTAAAAACGTTACTTTTATCAAAAGACTGTATGTAGACTAGGATAAATCAGTTTCGCCTAATCACTACTAGGATAAACTAGTTTATCCTAAAATCGGGTTTGTCCGGTAACATATAGGTATATATATATATATATATATATATATATATATATATATATATATATATATATATATATATATATATATATATTGCCAAGGACTACTAATTTAAAAAATATACAGGGTGTTTCATAAAAAAACGTCAAATTTTTAACGCAACCCTTTATAAAAATCGAATATATTCTGTAGATTCTACGTAAAAAGTTCTACAAAAATTGTGTCTATAGTTTTTTGCGATTTCTTATATTAAAGGATATATAGGGAAAAAATAAAACAATTTTTCAATTTTCTCCGGTGTCTCTTAGATAAATAATTTTATTAAAAGTCTGACTACGCCATTTTAAGTTTTTTTAAAATCGAGCCCATAACACCTATATGGGTTTTTAATAACTCCAGTGATAACTAAAATAGCCAATAAAAACGCCCAATTTTGCCGACCCTGCACTCAAGTTGTTAGACGGTAAATAGATAGTGGCCAAATTATGAATATGGAATTGTTGAGTTGCTAGACAACATTGTTGAATTCCTAGGCGGTAAAAAACAAATGCCTTATACCATTTCTTCGTTTTGCTTTATTTTGCTGTTAAAACCCGTTCATTTTAATAAACAAGTTACAGAGCTAAATAAAACTGTGTAGTTTAAATTGTGTAAATTTCAACTGTTTTTACTATAAATTCTCTTAGGCTTGTTGAAATGACCAACCTTAAAAAATAAAAAAGAGATTGCATAATGTTAAGTAACGTAACCAGAACCAACTAGATATAACCAAAACTAATTGGAACTAACCAAGACTAAATATTATAAAATAATGTAGTTACAACTAACATCCCTTATTATGTCACGCCCCTAAAGGTACCTTTATACGGTCAATGTTATTGTGTTAGTAATGGATATTTATCAGTACAATAAAAGTGTAGAAAGTATATTGAAACATATTTTATGTTATAATATATTGAGCTATGAGGGATGCTTAAGGGGTTATATCCACTTGCGATTAAAAAAAAAAATAGATTTTTCAAGCACATTTCGAGTGCAAGTGTATTCAATTATATTCTCTGAAAATTTGAAATTAATCCGTCAAAAAGTTTCAAAGAGGTGCGCATTTGTAATTTTTTTTAAACTAAGTGTATCGGTTTCTTAGCTTTTAACGTGTTTTTCTTAAAATAGTGTTTTCGAAGACGGTGACCACGATGTTTCGAAAATCACTGAACCTATCGCTTTTAAATTTTGACACAAGTTTCTTACATACATTTTTTAGCAATTACTTAAAGGTTTTTCTTTTGCAATAAATATTTGTTTTTTAATAAATAATTTAAAGCCTTAATTTGGAGCCCGAAATCGATTTTTGTGTTTAAGAAACCGCCATTTTGTCAAAAAATTGTTGTTTGCTTATTCTTTTGATTAATTGATAGATTATATATTTCTGAAACTAGATACATTTGATTTTTTGATTTAAGATGATACTCTTCAGAGATATAGTGGTCACCGCAAAACGTCTTTTTTATAGGAGCTCCCAGACATCGGCTACCGAGGCTATCAAAATATATTTTTTTTGACAAATTAAATATTTGAAGATATTGCAAAAAGTATATAGAATATATGTAAAAAATTTTAAATCAATAAATTAGGGCTTAAAAAAATATATATTAAAAAATGGGCTTTTTTCGGTCTTCTAAGTGGACCCCTTAATCCCTTAATAAAATTTGAAATGTTGGGTTCTAACCTCTCTGTAATGAGGTCATGGGTAGGAACTCAATTATCCCTCCGTCTAGTAATTCGTGTTTGTCGGTCTAGAAATTCAACAATCTTAATCTGTTTTACCTGCGTACGTCTAGCAACTCGACTACATCATCATAATATAACACACAAAACTTTATCTTTTTGCATTAAATAAATGAACACTTAAGTTATTTTAAACAATACATATATGGCAAAAATACACCTACCTAACCTTTTGCAGACTGCACCTTACCTGAGGATTGCAACTAATAGACATTTTAAAAATAAAGCTAACTTACCAATTCAAACCATAAGAATTTATTCCAGCAACTTACCTGAAAATAAAAGCAAGCCGTTATTAACCACTTAAAAAAGTCAAACAACAAATAAATTATTTTAGTGACAGCTATAATTTAAATTCGTTTTATCGCGACGTCCCTTTTTAAAGCCAGGAATCAAGCAACAACAAAACAGAATTAAAAGAAAGGTGCCAGCAAAATTACTTTTTGCAGAGCAACAATAAACATTGGTGTAGTTGATTCAAAAATTTAAAGTAGGTTTTTATTAAATTTCTTTATTTTTTCTCATCCAGATTTCTTAAAACAAATATGTTTCTAATATTCATACTTTTTAATTTTCAAAAATGGACCATTGATCATCGATGTTTTAGAAATATCGATAGTTTTATTTGATGCATATTTTCCATCGATGGTCAAGCTTCGATGTTTGGCTTTAATGTCTCTCTCTTAGTTAAAAGTCGAGCCAAATGCAGAAAGAACTAAGAGGGCGTCTATAAATTACGTAAGGCATTTGGGGGGAGGGTAGAGTTGAATCTCACCAATTCTCACCGTGGGAGGAAGGGGGATCTGTGCAAATACCACGTAATTTTTCTTCCGCTAGAAACAGGACAGAGGAAAAAATGTATCTTGTGATGCAGTGTCATTTTTTGGGCCAAGGACCTTTTTTTTATTGTTTTAAAGACAAAAAATAGTTTGGTTTGAAAATGGCCTTTTTACATTCATTCTGGTTTTAGTTTTTTATAAATAATTTTGTCAATAATGGGCCTATTGTCATAATATTTCGCCAAAGGGGGTATTGGGAGGTGAGAAATACGAATCTGCTATCAATTTTATTGTAAACTTTAGAGGGCGCTACCTGTAGAATTTAGCAAAATTAAAAACAAAATAACTTTTTTAAGTCACTCTGTATGTAACTTTTAGATACAAATTCTTATTTACAACATATTTTACATAAAAAAGCTATACGAGGTAAAAGTTGATTTAAGTAGCCGTTTTTGAGATATCCATATTTAAAAAAATCATTTTCTGTTTGGCCAGGTGTCACCATAGGCCAGGTCTAAGCTATACAGGGTGTTTCAAAAGAAGATGGTAATTTTAGAGTATAAATCCTTACGTGATTTTAAGAAGAAAAGTTTAAAAGCCTATGTCCTAAATGTCTTAACTTCTGAGATACAGAGTGGTAAAAAAGTATATTTTTTAATAACTTTACCACCCTGTATCTCAAAAGCTAAGCCATTTAGATTAGTTTATTTATACTTTTCTTCTTAAAATTACCTAAGGATTTATACTCTTAAATTTTTATATATTTTATACGTTGAAAAAAATACAACTGTTAAAATTGAATTATTATTTATTTCTAGTAGGGGTGTTCGAATATCGTTCGAATCGAATCGAATAATTCAAATTTCCAAATTATTTAAAATTCGACGAATAATTTATAAATTCTTGAATAATTCACGAACAATTCGATTCTCTATTTTATCCAATTAAGATTCCATAACATCGGGCATTAAAATATTCTACTGACCCATAATATTCTTTTTGATTAAAAACAAATTATCCGAAGAAGACAATTGCTCAATTTTAATATATATTTACCTTAGTCAGTAACAAAAACTCTAGATACTAATAATACTATTAGAGTAGCAAGAGATCCTTGATCTTTCCAATTTATTTTACCCATTATAATTTTTAATTTACTTTTAAAAATAAAATTATAAGAAAAACTCAAATAAAATTATAAGAAAAACTCATAGAAAAAATTAACTTGATTTAAGAGACAAAATTTTGACTTAAAAACATCATCCGGGAAAAAATACTTTTCTTGAATCAAAACAAAAGAATAAAATTATTGATCTAAGAAAAATATTTGAGAACAAGAATAATTTTTTAGCTCAAGAATTAAGAATTTATTCTCTTGGCCCAAAAAAAGTATTTCAATAATTGTTTTATTTATATAATTAAATTTTATAGTTCAAATAGAATGTATATTATTTGTCAAATTTATATTTAAATATCCGACATAACAAATCCTAAATTCAGTACTACAATAATTCGTATTAATTCAAAAAAAAAAAAAAAAAAATCGAATTATTCGAAAAAAATTTGAATAATTCGAGATTTCTCGAATTTGAATTTACGAATTATTGGATTCGATACGAATAATTCGTAAGTTCGAATTATACGCACACCCCTAATTTCTAGGTATAACTCCAAGAAAAATAAAAAATAAATTTTTAACATAATGTTATTTTTGATAAAAAAAAGTAATTCTACATCTAATAGTGTAATAGTAGTCATTTCTCATAATTCATTATAATGCATACTTACTTTCAATCGAGTTAGCTTATTATAAAAGTAAAAGAACAGGCACGTCATTATTCCTGTCCCATACACATTATTGTTCGTTGTAATAAGAAAATCGGTTAAATTAACACAATTGAAAGTGGACCAAATCATCATAATTTAGTCAATAATTGGTGTTCAATTGATTTTATGGTTTAATAATAATAAAATATACTTTATTTTAATGTATAAAAGTAATTATATATGTAATGTAATTAAGAAAGTTTCACAATATACTTTATAGCATTTGTTCATGATAGGTGTCATTTTTGAAAGTAATTAATAAATAAGAACTTTCTTGGAAATAAATATTTAAAAAATATGTTAATTTTTACTTTACACGTGCTCTTTAACTCTGAAAATTCAACATCATCTATTAGAAGTGTAAACTAAACATTGCATCTCTTATGTGTTTGTTAAAATGTACTCAATTCTGGAGTTAAGGGCGTATTCTAGTCTGGAGCCTGAATTTCAAGCATTTTTTGTCAATGAATAAAAAACGCAATTAATATTTTTACTATTAATTCTTTTTATCATTTCTATATTCATATATTAAGAGTATCAACACAAAATTACTTTCAAACCAAAAAAAAAAGAATAAATATTCATGAAGTTATGCGTTCCTGAAGTATAGGAAGAAAAAAATGCCATGTCTCCGTCGCCATGATTTCTACCTTCCTGGTGACTTAAAAAATAAAAAAATTGGCAGATTTTTTCATAATACGAATGTCGTTATCCCGTCAACCACCAAAACTAAAAAAATGTTTTCCCATAATATGGCGGCTTCTTAAAAATAAAGGTACAATTTTTTTACTAGTTTTTAAGCTTTCTTGTATTTTTTGTTAATATAGCAAATTTAACGCTTTTAGTTTTTGTTGATTAACGCGATAAAGACATATTTAAAGAATATTCATGCCAAATTTTAAGTAAATCGGTTGATTAGAACTGGAGATATCGTGGCAACCGTATTGAAAAAGAAGTTTCGAGAAAATCGCGTTTATAGTTTTACGCTAAGTTTCAGGCAGCGTAACTGATAGCACATATTATAAATAAACGAACGAAAGAATTGACACAATTCTTAAGTGGATTTAAGTGTGTATTAGTCGCAGGTTTAATAAAGCAATTAAAAAAAGGTTTAACCAACCAGAACTAACCATTACCTCCCACCTGTTAATCTTAAATGGATTAATAAAATGCGTATTAGTCTTAGGTTCAATTAAGAAAATAAAAAAGATTTAACTAACCTGAACTAACCATGACCCCCACCTATACTCTGTCTTTCGTAAAAAATATTTAAGTAATATCAAGTAACAAAACATCGAACACCATCATTTATGTTGTAATAATATATTGACTGTATGAAGGATGCTTAATAAAATTTGTGAAAATGAGATCACGTCATATGTTCTATCTGTGTTCGTCTAGCAACTCAAGTACACTTGTAGATATAGCTCCTACTATAAGTTGTAAAGTTCTATGTACCCCATAGAACCTAGCGAGTTCATTTTGTAACACAGAACCCTATAACTCTAACGGCCAGTTTCACAATATTTGGTTAACACAAATCATAGGTTTGTTACCATAGAAACAACGAAATACCGAAATGTGATTGGTGTTGAAAAAAATAGTTAACCCAAGTGATGGTAACCATAAATTGTAAAACTGGGCATAAGCCAGCGTATTGTTTTTAGAGTCGTCCCCTTAAACCGGTCTAATTGCCACGTCACTTAAACGGCTGGGACTTTTAAAATGATTCGAATTTTGAAAAATCCTTTTCGGGAAATATTCTTAAAACGGTACCTACCTAATTTATCGAATTATGAAAAAACTTTTCCCAATTTTTCAAATTTCTAGACTAGAATACTCTCTTAATGTTTTCCCGTTAGTCTACCGACGCGACGGGCCTAATTTCTAAATGTACAATCTCCATTTATTCTTTTTATAGTACAACAGTGAGGTAAACATTAAAAATAGTTGTATTTTTTAGCGCTGAATTTAAATAAATTAGATTTTAAGCCATGGCTACATTCATAACAGAGTGTTATACCTTAATGCAGTACATTCAATTTATAGGTTCTATGCTAATTTTTTATGAAATATAATATAACAATCTGATTGAAGATTAAGTGAAAGATCAATCCCTGTTTTAACAAGAGATGAACCGCTTTTTCAGATCGCGTTAGTTATGATTGTTTTATTTATTGTACACATTTAAACTAGACCCTCATATTGGCGCGGGCCTAATTTCTAAATGTACAATCTCTATTATTCTTTTTATAGTACAACAGTGAGGTAGACATTAAAAATAGTTGTATTTTTTAGCGCTGAATTTAAATAAATTAGATTTTAGGCCATGACTACATTCATAACAGAGTGCTATACCTTAAGAAAAAATGCAGTACATTCAATTTATAGGTTCTATGCTAATTTTTTATGAAATATAATATAACAATCTGATTGAAGGTTAAGTGAAAGACCAATCCCTGTTTTAAAAGGGATGAACCGCCTTTTCAGATCGCGTTAGTTATGATTGTTTTATTTATTGTACACATTTAAACTAGACCCCTCATATTGGCGTTCTTTTCCCCTGTTTCGTCAACGTTGTCCAAGCTCTGAAAGATGCAGAATTTGCATTTCACATCACCTTTTAGACAACGCGGTTGTCCCACCACGGATTTAAAATACCTACTACCCAAAAATATTTTTCCAGCTGCGGATTCG
>JACEGR010008103.1:0-40879 GCA_014170235.1 Listronotus bonariensis
TAAAGAAAATGAAGAGGAAAACTTTTTTAAACGGAACACCTTGTATATTATATTATCAATAAAAAGGTCTTTAAAGAGCTTTAAAAAAATACCACATTTGTTATGTCCATCTTTAATAGTTTTTGAATTATGACCACTTAAATCTAAAACTAATAGGTATAATTTCTATATCTACGGTAGTTGCGACTGTAAATATAATGGAAATTATATCTGCTGCTATTCATATTTAAATGGTAATTTTTTTAATGATGACATAATAATTTACAGGGTGTTCTATTTAATAAAAGTTTACCTCCTCATTTTTTTTGGTTTTTGATATTTATTTGTTGCTTTTGTTATGCTTAAAAGATGATAATCAAATATGTATGAAACTTTTATAAAAGAAGTATTTTTCTATCCTTTTTTCTTATCGTTGAAATTGGGTGGCAAAATATAAATAAAAACCCTGTACAGGCATGGCAAACAGCAAGTAAATTCAGATACCGCATGTAAGAATAATGAAATACATCTATTTAAAATGGATGTAAAACATACCCTTCTATGCAACAAAATTATAAACACGTCGTGCCTCTCAAAACGTTTATGGGAATGCGTGTAAAGGAGACCGTCTCAAAACAAAGACAAAATAGATCAAGGCGTCAACGAATCTGGAAAGGTTTCAATGTAGGCGTGTTTTGTTTAATCACTACCTACTAGGGTTCAAATCACAGAAACTTAATTGAACGCATCCAGCTGGCACGACGTGTATAGTTTGAAGTTTATTGCTTTTTCAGATTGGTTCGAAAGATAACATACAAATACGCATAAATGTCGGTATCTGTATTTACTAAAATCTTTATAAACAGTTAAATATAGTCATTATTATTTGTCTAGAATCATACTTTGGCTAAACTGTAATTAGGTTAAGTGTTTATGACAAGTAAAGTAGAACTTTGCTAAGAAAAAGCCAGAAGTGATCATGTATAAATAAAGACGGCAATCATCTATTTTTTTCAATCGCGTCGTTTAATTAAATAGTGTTCGAGCGACAAAAAGGAGCATAATTTTGGAAAGTGAGACAGAACTGATTACCGCGTGGCTTTTTTTTAGCTGAACCGTAGTTTACTTCAAGCCTAATAAAAAAAAATTATGTATTTTTTATTAGGTTTTATAGATACCGAGCAAATTTAAGTAAGATACAACTGACTCGCTGTGTATTTTAAACTTCCATATAAGTTTCAAAGTGAAGGCCTGAGACAATAATGTATATTAATAACAGACATATCGCACCTTTCATATTATAGGGGCACAATTAAAAATTTTGTGAAATTGACTTTTGTTATATATAGGCACAAAAACAATTACTTTGCATGATGCCCTTGACAGAAAGAGACAGATCCACTCATGGGGCGCACAAACATAATTGTGTCTCTATCTTATTTCCGAGTAACGCGACCCGATATTTAATATCAATTTCACAAAATTTTTAATTGTGCCCCTATAATATGAAAGGTGCGATATGTAGCTTTGACTTTTATTATATTAACGTATTTTAAATCACTATGTTTAAATCCTCAGTACTTAAGTTAAGAATTTTTAGTCATAACCAAACTAACTAATGTACATGAGGCAATGTCTTGTTTAAGAGATTTGTGTAATAGTAATAGCTAATAACTAAATGACTTCCCAAGCAGCAAGCTGACGTCATTATGACGTCATTTTTAAGTCATAGGACGTCAGCAGACCAAAATTATGACGTAATTTTAACGTCATTTTAATGACGTGTTTTTGACGTCGTTGAAGTGACGTCTTTTCGACGTCATTTTTTCGTCATACTAGCTCATAAAAATCTAATGACGTCATGTTTAGAAAACCCGCCAGAAAAATTTTGTGACATTATATGATTCGTGTCAAAATCCAACCGAAATATATGACAGAAAAATAAGACTAATAATTTTACAAAATTGAAATAGGAAAAAACTCTACCGATAGATGGCGCAATGGACTAAAAAGTACCACGCATATTCAACATCTTCGCTTTTATTGCCTAAACCGTACCGATGAAACCAAAATATTTCGAGACTGGTCTGCGGTTGGTGATCTCAATTAGCTTTGAGCTTGTGTAAAAATCTGCATCTCCAGGTTGGACAGTGTCCCCAGAGATGCGACCTTGCAGTGCAAAGAAATTGCAAGCAGTAAGGAGTTTTTTCCTATTTCAATTTTCAAATAAAATGTATCATTTTAGCTTTTAAAAAAGAGTATATGCGTCAATTTTTTGTCATCATAAAGACGTTATTATAACGTCATTATCGGGACGTCTTTGTCTGTGACTTAGGGAGGTCAATTTAACGTCATTTTGTCATCATCTTATGACATCTTTGCTGACCAAAAAGGGACGTCAATAAGACGTCAGCTTGCTGCTTGGGTTATTGTTTAAATGTTAAAACATTTTTTTTATTTTTTGATCAACTATTTTTCTGCCGAAGACATTATTCATTACCTAAAAGTGGTTAAAAATGTAATAACAATAAAAGTCCAAGATATTCCAATAATTTCGCTTAAAAATTGTTGAAAAACAAAACATACTATTTTACTCGTAATCAAAAATTTCTTTCCTACGACCACTAAAGAAAATGACATAAACGCACTCCTTGATCCTTTAAAAACGAATATCACACGCGTGTTGAAATCAACTTGTCCACACTAGTGTTGAAAAGTACATGACAGTGACAGATGCTTAAATTCCGTAAAAAGATATTTACAGTATATTTTTAACAAACTGGGAAGGTTTTGACTTACCAGTGCTAACACACATTACCTTGTTTCCAAATTATAATAATTTTAGTTTTATGTTCAAGGGTTTTTTAAAAAGATTTCTGAACCCTTTAGAAATCTTGTTTATTAGTTTATAGGCCACGAACGTACGAAAAAAAAAAGACATAATTATTTTATAACAAATGCCTGTAATAATAATAGACATTAAACACATGTAAGTGTGGAAGTGTCTAAAGTTCTGCGGACCTTGACCTAACCACAAAGTTTGCACAAAATGCCAAGCGATTTTTTCTTTCCTAAATAATACATGCATGCTTTCACATACAACTGGGTAAAAGGAATGTCTTTATTTTGATTTTATGGCACTGACATCAATTTAGTACGTCTAATTTTTGTCAGTTTATCTTGTCTTTGTTCACATTAATGATATAAAAACAACTAACTTAGAATTTTTAATATATAAATATTTTTTGGTCGTAGGAAAAATATTGTACATGACTCGTATTTTCACACTCGTGGTATTGTCGAACTCGGCTATCGCCTCGTGCGGCTACATTCCCACTCGTGTGAAATATATCACTTTCGATACCTTGTTATGTAATATACTATAGCACACTCATCAACAATGTAGCTGTTACTTACCTTTTTTACTAAGTATTAAATAACTTCTTATCAGGTGACCATTTGATTCGAATTTTCGAGATATTGCTGTGAGAATTTTTTAAAAGAAAAGCAGCCTAAAAATATCAGAATTTGTAGAAATTTGTGTTTGGCTATACTAATAATTTTCGAATGGTTGTAGCTAAAGCACACATTAACAAAACAACGGTGTGCATATCAAAAGGGTGTTTTTTTTTTAATAAACTTTATTTGGTTTAACATTTTTAGAACTGTAATTAACGTAAAATTTTTAAATTATTTTTAAAAGTTTTCTCAGTAGGGCATTTGTTTTATTTTAATATATCTCAGAAAGAGGTATCACTACCGAAAGCACTCTAGAGTAGCTACCTCTCTTGTATTAAGAACTATGGAATGTCACAATTTGTTGCAACCACTTGAAATTTTAGGAGAAAACTAAAGGGTAGTTTAGGTGGCTATCTTAATTACCATTTCTAAGGTCATGCACCTTTATAAGAACTACAATTAAGGATGAAAATTATTCTTTCTACTTTTATATGTAAAATACTCTCTAAAATTATTGTGAGCTAACATCTTGTATATTCGTATATTCCTAAAGACTAAAGAAACTTTTCATTGCATTAAAATGGAAGACACCTAATGCTCCGAGATAAAAAAAAAAGGTATAATTTTTTTTATTTACGATTACGAATCTGAAAGAATTTTTAGTCAGCAACGTTTCGTTCTCGAGATATTTATTATCAAATTTGAATAGAAAACTAACCTAAATTCACCATATTCCACCTTTTTCGCACGCAATTATTTCGCCGCCATGGCTACAGTGATTAAAAGTTAAGCTTTACAATTTTATGGAAAAATTAGTAAAATAATTAGAAAAATCGTTTTTGACAGATTAAAATAAAAAATTAACTGATGCCATTTAAGCTTTTAAATCAAGAATGGTCTGCAAAAAGAAGGAGGAATATAATGAATGTAAGGTAAATTTGCTTTCCAAGTTTAATGATGGATATCTCAAAAACGAAACGTTGCCGACCAAAATGTATCAGATTCGTAATCAGCGCGCCAAAAAATACCCGTATACCAAATTTCAAGAAAATCGGCGATGCCTCCGGTTTGTAAATAATTACCAAAAATGTATCATCAATTTTAGGCGATGAACCAATTCTAAAACGGTATTTACCAATCGGTTATGTTGACGTTTAAACAATGTATTATACGTCAAACTTGTCACCAATTATTACCGCGGTTATAATTAGTTGAACGCCTAAAATTGATGTATGTAAGCTTAAAGGATTTTTAGTGGTTAAAGTGATTAACGCGTGACATGTTCCATAAGGATAATCTAAAGAATTTTCAGGTCTGGTTGTTTGCACAATTTACAGAGATATATTGTATATTAAAACTGTCTTAGAAGAGTTGTTTTTTGACTAAAACTTTTTACGTTGTTTTTGTAATTTAATTTTTTGTTGGTTAATTTTTTAGTAATCAAATGGTCACTAAAATAGGCTCAAGTGTGGTCTTTCTACCCCACAAATATTCGCACAAATTTATAAAAATAATAAAATAACTAATTAAAAAAACTTGTAGTTATTTAAAATTAATAATATATAGTTAAATTTATAAAGTTTCGTCAAAAACATGTAAATAATGTAAATTTTTAAACATCGGCCTACATCAGTATTAATAACGGTTAGGTTTATTGTTAAACATAAAAGTTGTATGTTCCGGGTGTTTGCCCTTCTTAAATTATTTAATAAATGTTGCGAAGTAATATGTGTATTATATATATTTTTTAATTTAAACCCTTTAAGTCACAATAGTAAACCAAATACAGGGTGTTCAAATATATTTTGACCCATTTTGATCGCGAATAACTTGAGAACAAATAAAGTTATCAGAAGGCCTTGGATTTTTTTATTATTTTTTTTATTATATCCTCGCCACTTGGTTGTGATATTCCGTTAATACAAAACCAAATTGGCCGATTTTCCGTTATAGGGCAGCTTTGTTATTTTAAATGGAACATCATGTATATTTTTTTACCACCTTAAACTTCAGTCTTTCCCCTTTAAAAAGATGTAACATACAATACATATGTTATGGTCAAGGAGATAAACTTTTCGATAAGGAGCGCTCGATCCCATTTAAGCCTATGTCCACAAATTTTGTGACGTAATCTTTATCCTTATTATCTGGGCACATTCAGAGTACTCCACCGCTTTACCGTTGGGTTTCATAAGTGTCAAAATTTTCAAATTAAACCAATAGAATGGCTTTATGTTGACAGTGTTGGCAAGTATGAAACTCAGCAGTAAAGCGGCTGCGATATATTTCTAAGGGATATTTGTTGTATTGTTAGCGGCTTACAGCAGCTGTAAGCACTTTCATTTTTTTGACAAATCAATGACGTCAGTCTTACAGCAGCTCACAGCGATTGTTAGCGGCCTCGGGAGATGTCTAACCACTGATGTCCAACAGGTTGAAAAGACAAAATTTACTAAATATACACTAATAACAATAATATGTGTGAGAAACCATTTAAAGGATTAATTTAACTGCAATTGAAAGTCTTGTGCATTTTTGTTTTTTAACGGGAGTTTACCATTTTTTAGGTTATATTATTATAATTTTTAATGTTATTTGTCATTGGCGGTAAGCGTTT
Organism: Listronotus bonariensis; assembly: GCA_014170235.1. Classification (NCBI taxonomy): domain Eukaryota; kingdom Metazoa; phylum Arthropoda; class Insecta; order Coleoptera; family Curculionidae; genus Listronotus; species Listronotus bonariensis. The sequence goes on from JACEGR010008103.1 coordinate 6,056, forward strand.
TTATTTTTTCGAGTCACATTTTAATGACGTCAGGTGTTAGACAAGCCTGTTAGCAGCTGTAAGACAGAAAGTTAATAAAAATATGCCTCTGATGTTTCTTTTTAGTTTTTGTGGTGCGTCCTTTGTTTACAATCGTAATGGAAGGTTTTTTCGTGTTTTTGGCGTTCTGTTTTGCTTTGTAGTCATGGGCACTTTTGTATTAGTTTAATTTTTATTCTTTGTTATAGTTGATTTGAGTTGTTAATAGTGTAACACTAATTTAAATAATCATTGTTATGGCAAAAAGGTGACGTCACAAACATAATGTATTTTTTCGGACAAATACTAAAAATTAAGCGCTCCTTGTGCTATAGTAGTGAAACTATAATTGTCTTTGGTTATGGTTATTTCAATAAATAATGAATTTATTGATCTCTAAAAATTAACTGCATGCAAAGACCTTTGCTGCATGGCATATAAGAGTATTATTTGATAATGAAAATTTTTACATTCAAGGTTAAAGAAAAAATACGGCTTTTAATCTATACATTATTTACACAATAATAGTTTTACTTAAGTTAGCTTACTTTTTTATAATCTTTTGTTAATATTAAAAATATCGTAACGCTTTGATGCTATATATTTATTTCTCTGTAACCTTGTATGTCGCAAATTTTTATTTTCAAATAATACTCTAAATTGCCAATTGCGTACGTGTAAGTTTTTTAAAGTTTATTTCTTGTAGTTTTGCTCTACCCTGCAAGGTCAATCCTGTAGAGATTTTTCAATAAATAATGTTTTTCCAGAAATGAATTGTATTATTCTTTATATATGTAAGGTCAAACAAGTAAAATTAATGACACTATTTGTATATTTATGTATAATACATAGTGTTTTAAATCTGGAAATATCTTTGTTCCTAGAAATTCAATAATACATTTTGCACAAATGTACCGGGTTTTCATTTATATTTTGCCACCCACTTCTAACTATAATCAAGCAAAAAGGATAAAAAAACGTTCTTTATAAACGTTTCATACTTTTCATCTATTATCTTTAAAGTATAAAAAAATAAACAAATGAACATCAAAAACTCAAGAAAAAAAGGTCAACCTTTTCTTAAATCGAACACCCTGTATATTATTATATATTACCTTAACAGATATACCACATTTGATATATCTATAGTTAATAGTTTTTGAAATATGATAATCTTAGTGTGAAAAATAGTAGATACAACTTCCATTATACCTACTTACCGGCACTAAGGTGAGACTAATGATGAGATGTAATGGAAATTATATCCATCAGATTTAAATACTCATATTCCCGAAACTATTTAAGATAGATAAATCAGATAATTGTTAAGCTAGTAAAGCTTTATCTAAAAACCTTTTCAATGGTGACATAATATACAAGGTGTCCCATTTAAAAAAAAGTTTACCTCCTCATTTTTCTTGGGTTTTGGATGTTCATTTATTGTTTCTTTTTATGCTCAAAATATATTAGATGAAAAAGTATGAAACTTTTTATACAGGACGTTTTTTCTATTCTTCTTGCTTATAGTTAAAAATAAGCGGTAAAATCGAGGGTAAAATATAAATGAAAACCCTGTACGTTTTTCGATTTTCAAATTTACAAAAAAATCAAATTTCAGAAAGTCCAATTTTTCGCTCGATCTACGACCAGCTTACTTCTATAATCAAAGAAAATTTACCTAATATGTACAGGGTGGGCCAAATTCGACGCTTTTAATAGGAAACTCATGATTTTTGTATGTTTTACAAAAAAACTTACCCCATTTGGGTGGCTTAAATTTTAAGCCAGATTTTACTACTACTTGCGTCCTACAGCGTGTTTCTTAATTTCTTGCGTTTTTTAAATCCTTTTATAACTTTTTTACACCACCTCTAGATGACAAGTCGTCCGTTAGCAACAACTCTAGAAGGCGATGCTTTTATTTTTAAAATATTTGTTAATTCTGTTAAAACATTTCTACAGCAACTTTTTATGTAGATTGCGATATGATTTTAGTTTTTTTCTAGGGTTGTGCATTTTTGATTTATTTATTTATTTTTGGAAATTTTAAATGGAACACCCAGTATATTTTTACTATAAAATGGTAAAAATTACCTTCTTAAAATTTGTCACACATTATATTTCTTCAAGCCGTTTCTGAGATATTGCATATTTTGTCATTTATGACTGATATTGGTTGGATAGTAGGCCATGGAAAGAAGTAATTATGTTAACGTATATGATACTTTAAACAATCTTATAATAACTTTTGTTTTTTATGGACTGCAATGACGGGATACCATTTTTATTAATAATTTAATAACGCAAATAAGGGTAAAAATAATCCTATTTTTATAAGTAATTTAAATTCTTTTGTTAATATTTTGCCCTAGAAACATTTTGATCTGCTTTTCTTTAATACGTAATATTTTATGTAAAAACAACCTATTATTTTTGTCTTACAGGTAAGTAAAAGATGATCATGAAAAACAAACACAAGCTAAATTAAACCCTTTTAGCTTAAAGCTGGCATTTGTTTTCCATGGTTATCTTTAATTTACTAAAATATAAAAAAATAATGGTTGTTTGTTACATTAAATATTAACGTTTTAATAAAACCTGAATAAAAGTTTCTAGGGCAAAATATTAACAAAATAATTTAAAAATCCAAAAAATAGGACTATTTTTTACCCCTATTTGCGTTAATAAATTATTAATAAAAATGGTTTCCCGTCATTGCAGTCAATAAAAACAAAAGTTATAACAAGATTGTTTAAAGTAAAACATAATTACTTTTTTATGGCCTACTATCTAACCAATATCAGTCATAAATGACAAAATATGCAATATCTCCGAAACGGGTGAGAAGAAATATAAAGTGTAACACATTTTTAAAACGGGAATTTTTGACCCATTTTAATACTGAAAGTAAATATACAGGGTGTTCCATTTAAAATTTTCAAAAATAATAAATAAGTCAAAAACGTGCCACCCTAGAAAAAACTAAAATAATATCTGCAATCTGCATAAAAAGTTGCTGTAGAAATGTTTTTACAGAATTAAAAAATATTTAAAAATAAAAATTATAAAGAATTTAAAAAAAACGCAAGAAATTAAGAAACATGCTGTAGCGAGTAAACGACGCAAGATAGCGAATTGCGGTTTATACTAGTAAATCTGGCTTAAAATTTGAGCCTCGCAAATGGGGGTTATTTTTTTGTAAAACATACAGAAACATGAGTTTCCTATTAAAAGCGTCGAATTTGGCCCACCCTGCTACAGTACGTACGTACATAATACGTACAGTACGTACGTACATCAGACGTACAATATGTACTTACAGTGAATGTACATTTTTGCGGAAAATGTACGTACATAGGACGTCTTATGGATGTACTACGTACTTTGTGTACGTGCATAAGATGTACGTTACATCCTAAAGTTACGTACATAAAACGTACATTGGCTGAATGGGTAGCGGTCAAAACGGGTGAAAGAATTCGTGGTCACCCTGTATTAAAAATGCATTTTAAAATCAAAAAGCGGTAGTCTTTTAATATGTCCATTATTTTAAAATAAACCAAGTAAGGATTTTTTATGTAGAAACTATTAACTACCGTGTATCTTCCCTTACTATTTTTACTACGTATTTCAAAACAGTGACTCAGGTAATGGTTTACTTATCGGACACCAATGATTTTTAGCATACGGGGTTTTCTGGGGCGCTAATGACAAATTTGGAAAAAAATTACTCGGCAATGTTTCGTTTTTGAGTTTCAATATCAAACTTAAAAAGCAAATTAACCTTATTTTTACTTTTTGCTAAATTGGCAACTCAATACTAAATTTCCACCTAAAAAGTCTATTTTTCTATTTATTTTACCCCTGTTTTTCAAAAATTGCAAAGCTTCACTTTCAATTATTTCAATAGCAGTAGCCATGGCTGCGCAGCGCCATTAAATATTTGAGTCCCAAAATTATTTTTCTATTTGGCAATAGCCAGTGCTTTATATTCAACACCAACATCATTTTTTAGAAAAGCAAGCTCCAGGGTACAATTTAAAAAATAAAATACGTTTTATACATTTTTCGAAATAAAAAGCCAATTAGGTTATTTGTAGAGTTTAGGGATGCCAATATAATATTTTCTATCAAAATTGTCAATGCGCTGCGCCTCTTTTTATTTTATTGTATTCCACAAACATAAATAATAACTAATAGAAACTTACCTTAAGAAGTAGGCAAAAGTGGTTTAGGTATTTGTATCATAGCACATTTATTTTATTCAAAGGGCACACTAAAAAAACATTCATCGATAATTACAGCAACACATGTTAATCCTCCACTTTTACTTCATCACAAACTAACGAAATAAATAGACCCAAAATATAAAATTGGCGCAAAAAAATTATGCTCTGGAATTGCAAGTATAAACAACCAATAAAAAAATATGAGTCATACTAGCTGGCAAGGATAAAAAATCTTTTTGATTTTGTACGAGGGGTTTTTTAAAATGCGTTTGTTTTTAATTACATATATTACGTCATTGGAATTATTTTGTTTTTAAACATATTGCTTTTCCAAAATCCGAAATTATGTACATAGGTCGCTCTGGATTTTTCGGTTATATAAGAAAATTAACTTGGTTGTTGTTTGATGTTTTAATAATTTTTGATAACTATTCTATTTAGTAAGAGAAAATTAAATATACAAGGTGTTCGTGAACTTTGGTGCCAAAGAAAAATAAGATATAAAAAATAAAAAGAAAGATAAAATTATAAGAAAAAAGTTGATTGTGATTCATGTTCATGTAAACTTGGGTCTGCTGTTTCTAATGATACAGGGTCCTAAACTAAAAACGAAAATACATACTTATTTTAGTAAAACTGTTAAGAATACATATGTACATACACAGATGTAAATGTTATTTTATTAAGTATTTATTGTTGTTGTTACATAACTTTAAAAAATTGTTTCTCAAATACTATGCATCCTAAAGACTTCTACTCGGCACAATTTAAAAAAAAAGGGTTTTTTTTTTTTAAAAGGCAATGCCTATACCTAAACCCCAATGAAAAAATCCATAGGGCAAAATACAAAAACAAATAAGGAACGCGGTTTTTCCTTTTTTTTTGCTTCATTTTTGAGCGTATTTTTGTTAAAAATATATATTTTTTTAATTTAAAAAACGTCATTTGATGGAAAACTTAAATCCTACAACTTTTCTGTTGACTCCTACCTGGAAAAGTGCGTAGTTTTCGAGCTAACCTCAAAAACTAAAAAGGAGATGTTTTTACCCCTTCCTAAAAACGCACCCCTCTAAATGGAGTACACTCCGCGGTTTTCTCATATTTGCGGGTCCATTGATCATATGAAAAGTTCCTTTCGAAAGTACATAATCAATAGCCCAGTGGTAGCAGAGCCCAAGAGGGGGATTTCGGAATTTACTACAGTGCAGCAGATTAATATACCGGATTATACCTTGTACCCGGTTAAGTACCACAACCATATATGAGCCCCGTATACAGGGCCGATCGTAAAAAACAATAATATATCAGAAATTTTTAGGTGAGTTATTTACATGCTAAACAGTGAATATTCCACTAATCTGGCAATTTAAGAGTGACGTTAAGAAAGTGTAGGGCTACAAAGTTGTAAAAACGTCATTTTGACATTCTCGAGCGCGGCCATTTTTTTGAAAAATATATATGATCCGAACGATTTGCACAAACCGAAATAAAACAGTATTATTTTACATATTTAAAAATCTATAGCCGCTTCCCCCACCAATAAAAAGGTATACATTATATAACATTTTTTTCTTCTTATTATCTAAGCTTTGCAACCCAATAGGTCTCTATGACGCTTGAGTAAATTCCTATTTAGCATCGTGGGCTCCCTACTATAGATGACTTATCATATTTATCAAAAAAGTTTACATACTGGCATCTGGCATTCTCTGCCTAACCTTTGCCTTACTGGAAGGTGTGCTACAAAGTCGGTCTATATAGGGTCGCGACATTTGGCCATATTGCTTTGACGTTTTATGACGTCACATCTCCCATTTTTCGGCCATATTGTTCAGTGCCGGAGATATACAGTTTATTGTATTAGTAGAACAACCGTTTACATAACAGTTTTTAATTATTATTAAGTTGTAAATTCTTTAACTTTAAATAAAAACATTTGGAATTACATCTTTCAACAAATATCACTTCCAAAATAATGCAAATGAAATGCGCAAATTCTAGACGCCACTGGATTGATCACCAGCTTTGATCCAGTCTTGCCAACTTTTCTCCGTGGAGTGCCCTTCCTTGCGTCCCTGACCTCGAACCGCCTAAAAGTTGAGGATGTGTCGCAACCTTAGAAATATAAACTAACCTTGGGTATGTTACACACGTTTTCGACTGTCCAACACAGACTTCACGACACCGTGGAGTCGGTGTTGGACTGTCTCATTTCCACGCATTGACAAATAAACCTTTTGAAGTGGTTAAACGTGTACACTAGGATATTCGTTATTTAGGGTGTTGTAATATTTTGTGTTTAATTTAATTTTAAAATCCTAAAGCACTAATTGGATCACCCTTTATTACAGTAATGTTGAAAATATCAACCTATGTATAACCTTACTGTACGTATGTATAATATTTCTTTATTTAAAATAACAGACAGCTACTCACTTAATTGTAATCTGCAATGAGCAGAGCACTTTTAACAGTCAAGTGACTGATTTACAAAAGACTGGTTGTCCGACAGACATGTTTTGAATTTTTTAAACCTTGAACTGTCTGATAGAACATATTTTATTTTTGGCAGTTATTTGATGCTTACAGTAAAATTTACACCAAATACCATCTTAACCCCCATAATTTAATTTTAAAAAATATATTATTTACGTATTTTTGCTGGTTGTCCGACGGACACACAATAAAGCCAATAACTTTTGCGAAATTTGGTCAACTGAGGCCGCAGTTATGATAGAACACGAATTACTAATGGTTGAAATCATTTTCTAAGAATACCGACGTATCGACAGTGTACACACTACGCCATTTTTATTTTGGTTTGAAAAATTATCGTGGTTGTCCGACGGACATATGGTGGGACGGATTTTTTGGGACCCAAAATTGCCAAACTGAAGGATTTAAAAAACATAGCATATTTTTTCTTAATAAGTGATATCCCCATATATTAATTTTTAAAATTGCAGATATTTAAATGAAAACTTCTTTACCAATACGAAGTTATTGATACTCTTGTTGCATGGGGACCAAGAGTAAATTTATAAAACAAGTCACTTTAAGCAAGAACTAATAACAAAGCAATAAATTGCAGAAATAATGACAATAATTGTTAGTTAAGGATTTATTTTAATTGAAATTAATAAAAAAGTGACTAAAAAACATTTGGAATTCAAATATTTTCTGTTTTTTACGAGGGACAGGGTGATTTCGCGCTTGGGCAAATAAAAGTTAATTGGCCCATAAACATATCTATTTTGTAATTAATTTTTTTGCATATTAAATTAGTAGGGTCAGTAAAAGAAAAGAGTTACCTTTTTTGTTCCTAACGGGTATTGTTGTGTGGAATATTGTTTTTCAGTGTGTGGTTGTGCTTTAGCATTTTTTAGATATCTGAAAGATAAAACCAGAATCGGAAATCATCTAACTGGTTAATTAATAGTTATTTATTAGATAAGTGAGTTATATTACATATAAGTCACGTAAGAAAAGTTTAACTCTCGAGCCCGAAGGGCGAGAGAGGTAATTTTCTTAAGTGTAAGTGTAATATGTAATAACTCACGTGTCTAATACAAAATTTTATCCAACACTTTCGTATAAATCGTTTTTAATATCGAAAATAATTTGAAAACGTCATCCATTATTTGTTACTTGTCATTGTCAACACCAGCAACAAAATTTTGTATTGTCTATAATTCACTAGTGAGCTATAAGGGTACTTTAGCTCACTAGTGACTTATAGTACACTTTATATCCTCAAAATCTGATCAATTATGTAGATATTATATGTAAGTGTTGGATAAAATATATTTATCCAACACTTACATATAATATCTACATAATTGATCAGATTTTGAGGATATAAAGGTACTATAGGTCACTAGTGAGCTAAAGTACCCTTTAGCTCACTAGTGACTTATAGTACACTTTATATTCTCAAAATATACAAAATTTTGTTGCTGGTGTTGACAATGACAAGTAACAAATAATGGATGACGTTTTCAAATTATTTTCGATATTAAAAACGATTTATACGAAAGTGTTGGATAAAATTTTGTATTAGACACGTGAGTTATTACATATAAGTCGCTTAAAGAAAATTACCTAAAACTTTTCTTGCGTCACTTATATGTAATATAACTCACTTATCTAATAAATAACTAATATATATATATATATATATATATATATATATATATATATATATATATATATATATATATATATATATATATATATATATATATATATATATATATATATATATATATATATATATATATATAATTTTTTATATGAGATTTTATTTGATCACAAACCTGGCTTATGATGTTTGATGTGTGAAACTAAAATCTGTTTTATAAACAAATAAATAGAGATTGCAATTTTTAAAATACCTATACAATTTTTTTAAAAGAAAATTTTCGGCTGCCATTTTTATTTAATCGATTTTATCCAAATTTGGTAGGGTTGTTATTCTAATAAAATTTTTGCGCCTATTTTACAAGTCTCCCCAACTCCAGGTCTTACCAAAAATTACTTATGGTAATTGTCTAGAAAGTTTCGGCAACTCTGATTTTGACAAATTTTAGCATACGGTTTTTTTTTGGGGCGCTGATTACGACCCTTTCGGAAAAGTTTCGTTTTCGAGATATCCATCATCAAAATTGAAAATGAAATTAACCTTTTTTTCACTATACTCCTAGTCTTTTTGCACAAAATTCCTGATATAACATGTATATGTATTATGTACGTGGCACAGAAGGCAATTGTAGTTTTACTATAGACACCCAGAACAATGCTAAATTTTTGGTCATCAGTTTGGACGCTCGCTTGGCGGAATTTATGAAGCGGCAAATTATACGTTCAGTTTACGTGTTTACTTCTATTCCCTCGATGGATGCCCGCTTCATAAATTCCAATAAGCGGGCGTCCAAGCTGATGACCAAAATTTTTGGTCATCAGCTTGATTTAGCATTGATCTGGGTGTCTATTGTAGAAACTAAAATTGTTTTTGATGGCATATAATATTTTATTTCATCAAAAAAATTAAACTTGTTTTTTTATTAATTTTATGCCTTCTTTATATTAATTTTAAAGCTTAATTTTACATCAAGTCGCCTGTGAAAGCTTAAAGAAATAGATATGTGTATGCATGGTTGCCAGATTAAGAAGTAAAAGATTTGTAATTTAATGAAAAAATGGTAAATTATTATGTACCAATTTTAGTGTTATATTAAGAATTTGGTATAAAAAGAAGGGGGATATAGTCAAAATAAGGTTAATTTGGTTTTCAACTTAGAATGTGGATATCTTGAAAACAAAACGTTTCCGAAAAAATGCTATTAGATTCGTGATTAACGCCCCAAAAACACTTGTATACTAAAATTGGTCAAAAACGGAATTGCCGCAACTTTCTAGACAATTACCTTTTATTGATTTGTTAAAATATGACAAACAATTTAAATAAAATTTAAATTTTTGTGATATTTTATATAAATTTTATCAAAAGTGTCATCCAAAAATCATTCCATACAAACTTTAAAAAATACAAGCACAATAATTTAATCTTTTTAAACTTTTTTAACAGAGGGCTTTATCTATTCGGACTTTTTCCTACCTAATGTAGTAAAGTTCAAGGTGCCCATAAAGACCGTTTTTAATAATATTATCCTTTTAATATTGTTATTAAATAAACGGAGTTTTATGAAGAACGGCACAAAATATTTAAGAAAGTAAGGTGTACCCTATTTGTAGAAAAAATAAATAAAAGAATAAAACGTTAAAAGCAAAATTTTAAATTTGTCACCTCTATTAAAAAAGTATACAGGGTGATTCTTAACCTATACGCATAAACTTGGGAAATTATTGCTAAGGACAAACAATGACCGACAATTAAAAAAAAGTTTATGAAATATGTTTAGTTAGGGAGATAACTAATTATTTGAAATTAAATAAAAGAGGTATAATTCTAGGGACAAATAATAATTAATTTTAAAAAATAAAGTACCAACCTATTCTTTGTTTCAGCAATAACATGGTATAAACACTATAAGCCGTAATTGTAACTCTAACCGCGTAAAAATAAAATCATAATTGAGAGAAGACTTTACTACTACTAATGCGAAAAATTGACTTGTTTATTCTTTTTTATTAAGAACAAAAAATTTAGCCAAATAATTTTACAAAGCTGTGTAAAAACTGTACCAAATTATTATTTCTAAAACAAAAAATACTTTACCTACCATTTATTATTTGTCTTTATAATTCGCATTATTTTATTTTTTTAAATAATGTATTATCTCATTAACTAGAAATATTTTAGTTCCTTTTTTTTTTCATGTTTGGTCAATGTTTGCCCTTAGCAATAATGTCCCAAGTTTATGTGTATAGGTTGAGAATCACCCTGTATATTAAATGGTAAAAAATCCTGCCAACATTATTTTGGCATCACTCTATCTACCCAATCATTTACGACATGAGCTTATCTTATCTACAAAGATCTGTAAAACTTTTTATGACAAAGAAGCTTATTATTATTATTAGACAACAAGTCGCGTGGGAGATTTAGAATATACCTCAAGCTGTAAGATCCCATCTAAATGATATTACCATCTCGTCCCAGGGCAGGGGCGTCTCGTGTTAAAAAAAAAGGGAAAGAGGAGGATCTTTTTTTTCGTCAATTTTATTTCTAAAGCCTAGAGCACCGTGTGATAAAATAGGCACACACACAGAGTGTGACCTTTTTTGTCTCCAAGTACAAGTTAACTCGCTAAGACTTGGTGAGGTAAAAAAGGAAAGGACCTTTTTTCTTGGTCATCAATTTTATTCTTGTTGGCCTCGCGACTTTTTGGCACTTTAAGGGCGTCGTAAAACAATTGGACACTTCCAATCCGGCGTCACCGCCCAAATAAGTTTGGTAACCCTGACCTAGACGTTAAGCAGAAGGGCTAGCTCAGAGGTACAAGTAAGTATAAAGACACTATCGCCTTTATAAAGGTGCCGTGAAATGCAATATCTGCATGTGTTCGGAAGTTGGAATACGTTGATGCCTTTCTTGTCAGTTTTAAATTGCGTCACTTAGCCAAACTATTTGATGATACCAATGTTGACAGTCGAATTTAAAACTTATGTAAAAAAACAAAATTTAACAACAAAATATCGATTTATTACAAGAAAAACTCTGCTCCTACACATGCTAACTTAGCACTAAAGTAAGGCATTCCTTTAGTCGGTCCACGGTACTCACCCCAAAATCTTACAAGCGTATATTTACAGATTAAAAACAGCAAAAAAGGACATAACCGAAATTATAATTCGAATCGAAATTCTGCTGTGTTTCGGTTTTTACGCATTTTTTTCATAAAATTGACTTATCGATAATTAGGCTGAAAAGATTTGAGCATAACAAATATTTAAAACATAATTTAATTGTTAAGGGTGACTTAGCTCCCGCTGCCGCCAATTTCTTCTTCATATTGTTTCCGGAAACAGTCACCCATAGGGAAGAAGTCCCAACATCTCTGTTGGTACATATTCCACACATACGTTTCTTGACCCGTATACTCGGTATCTGGCTTATTAATCAAATGCATAAGGAAGAACCTAAAATTAAATATAAAAAAAATAAAAAATAATATAATGCAGAATAAAATGGACCAAAAATTATACATATTGGCTAATGACGAACCTTGGTAGGTTCTATAAAGCTTGAGAATAAAATCATTTTATTGCATATCAAAGGGGGACAGAGAATTTCCTGATATTCGAGGAAAATTCCCCAAATTTCTTGAATGCGAAGGCATCAAGACAGAGTGAGTTCTTCGTCTATGCTACTCGCCATACGCAGTCCAACTTTTCTATTTTCAGATGACAGAGTAAGCAAGAGACGCGTATGCCGCTGTCTTATCCCTTCCAAATTAATAATGCTCCGACTTACCCTCCAAACCAATTGAATAAAAAGTGGAAGATACATGCAAATGAAGCAAAGTTATACTCTATTTCTTTCCTACTTTCATATTTCTGATGTATATCTCTTTTCTTCACACAGAAATCGTGTCCCAAGATTAATTTTAGCCAATATGTATAATTTTTTGTTCAAAAGTATACATGAAGCATATAAATACAAAACATCTGCTTAAGAGTATCTTTTTTATCATTTTCTACAAAGAGACATTATATGAAATGTGTTCAAATTAAAATCTTAGATTAAGAGTGTGTAAAAAGGGCGTTTCATCATAGACACAATCGAGCTAAGCTAAGATTTCGTAATTTTTTTATATATTCTATTCTGGCTTTCATAGGCTCTCTTGCGCTCTGTTAAGCCTTGTTCAGACACGGCTGGTAATTTAGTCCAGTAGCGAGTAATTAAGTATTTTGCGGACAGTAAAAATTAGGAAAGTAGTTTAGTGTAGTAGCTGTCCACGCGCACGAGAATACTTAATTACTCGCTACTCGTCTAAATTACTAGTCGTGTCTGAACAAGGCATTAGGTAATTAAAACAAAAAACTTGTTTTGAACAAGTAAAATGTATTCAAGAATAAAGTACCCTTTTTCGCTAAATTTAAATAAATGTTATTTTAAGAAATTGTTTTAAATCATTAATTATTATTAACCATTTTTTTACATTTCAGAAAAACAAAATCAACTAAAAATCAAGAACATTAATACAAATCGTATACATTATTTGCGCCGGTCCAAATGAAAACACAGTTTTTAATAAAACACAATTTAAAGAGTATTTCAGAATTTTTATTACGCGTTTTATTATCTAATATTTTAAAAGATATTTTTTGATATATAAAAAACTTCAAAATTTATAAATAAAAAGGGCGCAGTAAAAATTGTGTTTTTCAAAATTTCTTTAATTTGGAGCTCCTCATTTATAAATAAAATTTGAAATTTTTAATGTAAGCCAATGATTTTCTGAAATATCCATAGACACCCTTGGAACTAAGGGCGCTCTATTTTTGAACTTTTATTGTTAAAGTAAATACTTATCAAAATGTCTTTAGATTATATAATACCTGTAATTAACGATTTTATTAAGTAATTTATTAATTTTAATAATCTTACATGTAATTTGCCAGATTGTGTTCCTGCTGGACGTGGGTATCGAACCCGTGCGGCACTTTATCTAGGTAGCTTATCTCTATTCCGCAAATGAAACAATGCGAATCCATATCTTCAATGACCTTTTCGAGCTGGTCACGAAGTTCACCAAAGGCGTCGATGATCAAACCTAAAATCATAATAGTCAATATAACCGTAACAGTTAACACCGTAAAAACACATTTTTTGTTTACTTCTTGATTATCCTCTACAATTTCCTTGAGAAATTCATCGCTTAATAGCCGGAATGGAAAAAAACTATTTTAATAAATAGTTAAATACGTTACTAACCCGGGAAAAATAAAATTTTAACAACATTGTTTATTACTTTTTTGTAAATAATTTCCACAGTTGATTAAAATTTATATCAAAATTTGCAAGTTCAATCAACTTCACAATATTGCCAGTGGTTATGTGAACAACGTCATGGTAAATAATATGCCAACAAAGAAACAAGCAATAGAAAAGGGATGTCGTAGCTTGTATCTTTTGTGATGTAGGCACACTCCAACCACGTCATTGGACTATACGGCGTTTAAAATAATTTCGCGGGCATTTTCATAAAAATGCGAATTTTGGCATTATTACAAAAATCTTGCAATTTCCGGGATAATTTGTAGAAAAGAAATAAAATTAAATCTATCTACACCGAAAATTTGCTACTTTAGGTGTACTAAGGTCCAGGGTTGGGTCGTATTCGAATACTCAGTATTCTGAATAGTATTCAGAATACATTTTGGCCGTATTCGGAATATATTTGTGTGTTTTGTATTCGGTATTTGGCAGAATACTTTTTTGGTTAGTATTCCGGATTCTGTATTCGAATACTTTTTTTTTTGAGTATTCGAATACCGGCGTTCCAAGTATTCGAATATTGAGATGTGTAAGTAGTATTTGAATATCAAAACTGCCACAAGTAGAATACCAAGAATACCAAAAAAGGGAAGAAAGAGTAGGGAAAAAATGAGGTAAGGACCTTTTTTTGTCTTTTCTAGTATTCGAATATTTTTTCCAGTATTCGAATACGGATTCCGAGTATTCATGTATTCCAATACTTTTTCTTCAAGTATTCAAATATTCGGTATTCGAATAGTTTCTTTTTCTGGTTTTCGTATTTGAATACCGATTTTCAGTATTCGACCCAACTCTGCTAAGGGCCTATTGCTACATTAATTCAGAGTGGCTGTCCATATTTTGACCCATTTTGATCGCGAATAACGTTAGAACATATCAAAATACAGTTTTAGCAGAAAGCCTTGGATTTTTTTATCATATCTTTGCCATTTTGTTGCGACATTCCATAAGCACAAAAACCAAATAGCTAATTTTTTTCATATTAGCCAACTTTGTTATTTTAAATGGTACACCCTGTATATTTTTCTATATTCTAAAAATTGTATATTTCACCTTTAAAATGTAACATAAACTTTGGTGATTTCAAAAATTAACGAATTTATTAACAATTAAACTACTGTTCCATACAAGGTTACAAAAAAAATACGTCAAGAAAGCTATCAGGAAAACCTTAATAAAAACAAAAGTTTTTCAAAATTTATTCTAGCTTTACTGCAACTATTATGTTTTGAAAAACGTATAGTTTTGTTGGAGCATTTTTTGTAATTGAAGTAAATTTTTGAAGTCAAATAATACTTTTAATTGCCGTGCGTGCAGTTAATTTTTTGGAGGTCAATAAATTCGTGTTTTTTTTACTGCCCATAGTTTATGCTACACTGGGACACAGGGAAAGGATTGAATTTTAACAATATTGAAGAATATACACGTTGTTCCATTAAAAATAGCAAAATTATTTTTAATTATCGAAAAACTATTAAAATATGGGCGGCCACCCAGTACTAATACAATTTTTGATGTTGGAGAGTAAAGCCATATAAAATTACATAACACTAACCTTGAATGATAGCCAGTAGAATAACAATGACAAAGAAGAAAAATGTTATATCAAACATAATACGGTAAACTTCGTAGTCGTCGCCATCTGGAGGCTCGATTTCGTCTCCAATACCACCACCAGCTCTGACACCTTTATAAAGATGGAACACGAAGCACTAAAAGCACAAATGAAAAAAATTATTAGGTTTGTTGTTGTAATAATTTTGAGTATTTAGCTTTGTTGGTCTAAACAACAAACAAACGAAACCAAATATGTTTCACTGTATCAACATTTTAGGATGCTCATTATGAAGAGTCAAAATCATTTGCGGTCATACAGGGTGTCTCACCGGGAACTGCTGCGATCGATTTCTCGAAAAGTAAGCTTTGAAAAATTTTGAAAATTTGGTAGCATTATAAAGTCAGTGGGGGACATGACAACTAAAATATTTTGGCAGCTCTACCACTTCCGGTTATACCGGAAGTTAATGTCAACTTCCTTATTTTAAATAAAACACCCTATATATTATTTATTTTTTAGATTCTGCATAAAATTCTTAACATATTGTATGTATAATGTTCTATACCTAAATCCAACCGTTTTTGACTTATTTTAAATTGTATGTAAAAAATGACGTTTACTAGCCATTACATAACCATCAATTTGTTTTAAATCAAAGCCTTTAATATAAGTTGAGGTGCTTTTGTAGAGTGTATTGATATTTTTACAATTAATAAATACAGAGTGGTCAAAAATAATCGTTAAAAATTATTAAAAGTCCTTAACATTGTGCTTAATTCTTTAGGGGTGCGGGGACTAAAAAGGTTTAGAAACTCCGAAATAAGGTAATAAAAAAGGAGGCTTCCTTTTAAAAAATTGACTTTTAAGGTTCTTGTCATTATAATTTCGAACGATCTTATGAAATGTGAAACTATCAATACAGTCTACCAAAGTAGTTTTTCTCTACAAGGAACCAAAGCTCAACTCATATTAAAGGCCTTTGTTTAGAAAAAGTTGATGGTTATGTAATGGCTAGCAAACGTCATTTTTGACATTAATGACTAATCAGAACCGGTATACCCGGAAGTGGTAAAGCTGTCAAAATATTTTAGTTGTATGCCCCCACTGATTTTATAATGTTGCCAAATTTTCCAAAGCGTACTTTTCGAGAAATCGATCGCGGAAGTTCCTGGTAGGGACACACTGTATATTTAAAAAAACGGCGGATCGACTGGTACAAAAACGATGCAGATCCGATAGTAAATATAGACTGTGTCCCATGATAAGTGTTACAAGAGGACAAATGGGTCAAAACTGGTCGCACGATCCCAAAACTAAAATGTTGTCACTGGGAACATTTTTTTATTGTGATAACTAGGGTTACTGACTTGTAAACCAATGTAAAACATTTGTTGAATATATTAATTTCAGTTTATTTTTAGTATCACTAATACATTTTTTGTTCAGGCGTTTTTCTCAATTTAAAGTGCCCAAAGTATATAACATAACATTAAATTATGTGCTACATTTACTTATATTATTTTGTTCTATTATAAAAAAAACTTTTTACTTATAACTCACCCTGTGTAATAACAATCGAAGTAAAATTTTGTATTTTTTAGTATTGGATCATGCGACAAATTTTCCCAAAATGCCGTTTTAAAACTTAAAAATGTTTGGTCTATTGGTTCTCTGGTAATTCCTATCCTGAAAAACACTGTAGAATCTATAAGGATTTTTTTATCCTTATTTGTTTGGTACAAGAAAGTTTTAAAGAAATAATTTATGAATATCATTCTTCATTGACATATGCTTATTTGTATGATTTTTTTATATATAAATTATTTGTCATTGTCGTTAAAATTTTTATTATCTAATTAAAGGAATTTTGATAAATGGGCTTGTTTTTTTTTCAAAATCTGTTATAAGAACATATATTTTAACGTGTTTGCTGCAAGAAGAATGCGCCTCATACTTGTTTTTTGTTTTATTTTACATATTAAATAAATACTTTTGGTTCCCACACTATAAACCAAAAAAAATCTTCAAGGTTAACAAATAAATACAAAACTACAACATTCTGGTGAATATTACTTACAGACAACATATCATGACACTTCTTATCCACCTCTTCGTCTTCTTCTTGCACATAAAACTTTCTAAAGAAGTTGAAGGCAATGACGGTGTATATGTACACAATAATGGTCAGTAACATTACTGTCAAAACCAACTGCTTTCCGTTGTGAGTTACCGACTGTAAGATGGTTCGTAAAGTCTTAAAACCAACGGCTACGTCTAGCAAATGAGCGGCGAAGAAGAAATTGTTAAAGTTTCCAAGGATTGAGAAAACAAAGTACCATAAGGAGTAAAGGAAGGAGTTGTCGGTGAATGTCACGCCACATTTCCATATCTGGTAGCGCCAATCAATGTTTATAATGCTAAAAAATAAATAAACATACAGTAAAAGAGAAAACTACATACACTATTTTTTATTTATTTTTTATATTACTTACTACCAAAAAATGGTTTTGTGTCCATCATCAGTTTCCTGTTGTTGAAACGAAGTTTTTCCATGCCCAACAGATTACTTATGGAATCAAAATCATATGCCTCACTATATTTCTGACGAACTTTCTTCTTTACAAACTTGTCCCAATAGTTAACTGGGAATGATCTAAAAATTCAGTTTTCGTTAAACAGATGAGTAATAAAGATTGCCTAAATAAAGAAAGGTAAGACTTTAAACTAGCCTCTAATGTTAAATTATTATGATTATTCGGATTATTGGGCGAAGTAATGTTAGGCTGAGTAATATTAAGGATTATTATCTGATGATCACTGAAAAGGTGAAACGTCACATTTTAATATTTATAAGTGTTTGTTTGCCTGTTTCTCTAGAGTAGGGATTTTATCCTTAAATTTACCACGCAATATAGATTTTATTTACGGTTTCCTACTTACTTGGCTGATATAACAAGTTTATCCCAATGTGACTTTAGATCGTCGTCTTCTGGTTGCTCGGCAATGTAGAGTCCTTCAAATTCCAACCTCCTGGCAATTTCTTTCTCTCTTTTAAATATAGCTAACGGAACCTATAAATTTAAATAAGAAGAAAGGAAATGTCACAAAAAAACAAATTTAATAAAGTAATATAAGTACTAACCAGAACTAACATCTTTTATTTTTTTAAGTTACATGATAAATTATCTTGTGTGTGTAGTTGGGTTTTATAGCGCTGATATGAAACCAAATAGCCAGGCTTTTAAATTGTCTTAAAATATAAATTTTATTTTAAATACTTTATATATAGGAAAAGACAAATATATGACCAAGATCAGTTAAGTTCTCTAAAAAAACACAAAGGAGTCCATGAAAAAGATTATTTTTTTATTAATAAATATAAATTATCTTGTGTGTGTAGTTGGGTTTTATAGCGCTGATATGAAACCAAATAGCCAGGCTTTTAAATTGTCTTAAAATAGAAATTTTATTTTAAATACTTTATATATAGGAAAAGACAAATATATGACCAAGATCAGTTAAGTTCTCTAAAAAAACACAAAGAGTCCATGAAAAAGATTATTTTTTATTAATCCTTGTCAGATGTAGAAATAATAGGCTTATAAAGTTCTGTATTTGTCCCTATAAGTTCAACATTTTGCACACTATATTTCCACATACCTTTAGGTGATAGTATGCAATCAACATAGCCAATGAACACATAGAATGGAGTAGAGCAGCGAGTCGCATTACGTGAGCCATATAATAAAAATCTTCATCCACTATAACTAATTCCAGCGGGTCATCTTCCTCTTCTGATCCTCCTGATCCACTACCTTCCGCCGAGCCGTCAATTATATCGGCTCCTTTACCGCTGCCACTTCCTCCAGAATCACCAGCTAACACGGAAACCTAAGGGAAAATAATACTGTTTAATTCACAATTTTAATTTCCGGCTTTGATATTTAGAATTTGATATATATCAAAAATCTTGCGCTTAATATATCCTGCCGTGACCTACGTAATTCTATAAAGGCCCGCAGAATATGGTCACGTGATTATTTGTGACGTAGGCATCCGGGTGAGTACTTTTCGGTGGCGACACAGGTCGCTATCGTTGAAAGCATAGAAAAGAATATTATGTTGAAAGCCGAAATCTGTCGGTATTATCAACATATAAAAGGTAGGCATTGATTCTTTCTAACGCATTAAAGAAGAATCGAATATATTTTTAAGTAGCTCGCGCATTTTACGTTAAAAGTTAGATAAATGGCGACAGCATTGTTTTTATGAGGGCGCTGTCAAACAATCTTTTGATAAGTGTGAAAGTTTAAGCGTTATTTTAATTATATTTTAGCACTTTAAAAGCCTTTTGTTTGTTTATAGACGTTGATAAAACGATAGAAAGTTAATTTTGGTGTTTTGCAATTTCTTAGTATAAATTTCATAAAGATTTTTTGGTTGTTTACCTAGTTTCCGTGAGTTTAACAAGGTGCTTGCTTCATAGTGTAAGCAACTTTTTTATTTGGGTTTATGTTACTTACTTTTTCAAAAAAAGCCGAGTGTGTTGTCTTCCTGGCTGTTGTAGCAATTATAAAAAATATTTAAAGGAGGGTGGTCCATATGTAAACGTGTTTCCTAAAGAGGAACACTTAAAGAAAAAATGGATAGCAGCCATACATAAAGAGACAAATTCGCCTCATTACAAGACACGGTAGTATGTACAAATCATTTTTTTTTCCTTTACAGGTAAGTTAGAAAGTTAAAAACCTTTAACTTTTAAGTATTTACTTTAGTGCAATGCGTCACGAGATTTTGCCGGGGTTTTTATTGTAGCCTATTTGATTTCAGTTGAAATATCATTTATTTAATTTAAGTAGCATTAGATTATTTTGTATTTTACATATATATTCATAATATTCACCAAATATCTTTTAATGTTATTGCAAAATTCCATGTGGCAATTTAATAATGGTGCTAGTGGGATCACACCATTACTTAGAAGATAAAACTTTTAAAACGCCTATCCTAAACAATTTGTTAATTTTTGGACTAGAAACAAACAACTCCAATATTACCTACCTTATAGAACAACAGCATAAAGTTAATGCAGAAAGCCAAAACCAAAGCGACATATTTAAGATTGTAAAAGTTTCTAGCCAAGAATGAAACCGCTCTGTGCGTGTAGTCGCTAAAGTTAATTTGTTGCATGGCAGATGGCTCCGTAGTAGTTTTAGCTTTGCTTTCCGATTCTATGGCCTGCATGGCTGCTTGCTGAGCGGCTTGAGCTTCGGCTTTCTCTTGAGCAGCTAGTTTGGCTTGTTCACCACTATAAAAAAGTTTATAAATTAGTTATTTAAGTGAAGTATATTAGTATGTACACCCTAAATCACGAAAGAAGATGATTACGGCATACTATTAATTATACTGAACTAATCAATGGACATATGTCGCTAATAAGTTCTCAACAATGTTTTGACCGATCACATGACAGTTTTCCAAAGTTAGGTTAGAACACTAATCATTTAAGACAGAAAGACAACTCCTTTCATACCGTAAGGTCAGTTTTTAATTCTGTGTAATTGCGTGCTAAGGTATGTACATACACTAAAGTGCTTTACATTCTGCACCCTCTATTATCGGATCCGTTGGTATGACAAAAAAATGCTTAGAATCAAATTTTTAAAGACTTTTGTGCTCTACAACTTTTATAATAAATATAAATGCAAATAAAAATAAAGGCAACGCAATATTCGCAAAAAAATTATTTTTTGACATTTGACCTGTCATATTTCGAGTTTCTTACACGATATCATAGCGGATTTTTAGGAGAATATTTTATGAAACCAAAATAAAGGTATGTACAGATATTCAGCTTATTCCGTGAGATTCCGAGGAGAAAGTCTAAGTTAATTGGGGTAACAGCACTTTATTTTCTTTAAACAAATCTATTATTTGAATTGCAGATTCATTTACCATTTCATCTTTATTAGAAGTACACGCGTCGCTGGTCTAAACAATACTGTTTCAATTATGATGCCAAAACGTTAATATGGACCAGTCGCAACATGTTGCCCCAACATTGTTGCGGTAGCAAATAACTTGTTGAAAAAACAAATACATTGTTGTGTTTTTTTAATAAAATTTTCAAAACATGTTAGATAACATTCTTGATAACAGTGTTGAGTAGCAAATGAGGACGCGGCTTAACATGTTTTTAAAATTTTATAAAAAAGCAACAAGATATTTGTTTTCAACAAGTTATTTAATAATAATAAGAACGTTTTAAAGCTGTCAACAAGTTATCGAAATATGTATTACCAACAAGTTTTTGCGTTAATTTTAAATATTCTAGCTGCAATACAATTAGGCATTTGCATTGATACTTTAATGGTAGAAAAGCATAAAAACTTGGTTCACGATATTGGATTGTCACTTTATTTTCGTGGTACTCTCAGCAAGCCCTTTCATTTAATACCCATATTGTAGAAATGCATTAAAAATAACTAGTCCACCATCTAGGGTGTTCCGCCATGTTGGATTTGGAATAACGTCACTTTAGTTTTCGAGTTTCTCTTAACAATCCCTTTTATTTGATACCCATATTGCAGAAGTGCGTTTAAAAAGTCCAGCATCTTGGGTGTTCCGCCATGTTGGATTTAGAATAATGTCACTTTTTTTTTTGAGTTACTCTTGGCAAGCCCTTTCATTTGATACCCATATTGTGGAAGTGCATTAAAAATAATTAGTCCGCCATCTTGGGGGTTCCGCCATATTGGATTTAGAGTGACGTCACTTGATTTTCCAAGTTACTCTCGGCAAGCCCTTTTAATTTGGTACCTATATTGTAGGAGTGCATTAAAAATAACTAGTCCGCCATCTTAGGTGTGCCGACATGTTGGATGTAGAATGAAGTCACTCAGCTATTCATGCATTGTCATCCAAATTAAACATGTTTACCAAAAATCGGTGAATAAATGCTTCAAAATAGAGTTGCAAGATTCCACCCGTACATACAGTGTGTCTACATAAGTTGGCGTCATATGGGAAACTTTTTATTATTAATTTTACGAAAAAAAGTTTTCTTTATTAAAAGTTCTGCATGGTCCAAAACCTAAAATGCAATCATCAGATATCAAATTGTTACAGTCATCTACGAGGTTTGACCAAAAACATCATTTTTGCTTAAGAGTAAAGTACCTGTATCTTTGCTAATATTGAAAACTGCCATAAAGAAAAGATGTTTAGAATTAAAATTACTTCTAAATAATAATATGGAATTTTATATTTACTTACAATTTTCTTTTTTATTTTTCTTTTTCCTAAAATCGAAAAAAAATAAATTTTTACATTAGTGCATTGTACATTGTTTTGGTTTTGGTAACAGTAAATTTAAAAAGTTTTTTTTAAGTTTATGTAATATTAAACTTATAGTTATAAAATATATTGTAGTAATGTACAATCCGAAAATCTTCACCACTATTGTAGAAAAAAAAATTGAGAATTTTACTCTTAAGCAAAAATTACATTTTTGTCCACACCTCGTAGATGACTTGACAATTTGATATTGGTGCTTTTTGGTTTTTGGGCCATGCAGAACTTTTTATGAAGAATAACTTTTCTCGTAAAATTATTAATAAAAAAGTTTCCTATATGACGCCAAGTTACGTAAACACACTGTACGTAGTTAATAAATTTAAAAAAATAAACTTTAAAAAAATACATATTCTTATGTATTTTTTAAGTAACAGTGTATATTTAGATTATAGATCCTAGAAAGCCTTACCAATAATTAGATTAACCAGCACAGACCAGTTAAATCAATCATGTTGACACATAATAAGTTTTTTTAAATCATCAAAATCTAGTACAAAAAATTAATCAAAATTCCAGTGTAATTTCGAAGAAAAGTCCTATTTTTTTCTATTCTTTTACGTACAAAACAAACATCCAAAATGACTGAGGAAGTTTGCCCCTTTGCCCTATTTCATTTTTGAACGACCTAGATGCTTGCGACTTAGAAAATTATAAGCACCCACCTTTTATGTGGATCTTGTGGTGGCTTAGCTTGGGAGCAAAAGCGGCTTACGACAAAATTATGGAACTGATCGAGAATTCAGGAGATGGTGGTGATGGTGGCGATGGAGGTAAGAAAGATGAACCTAAAGAAAAGGCAGGCGACGAAGGAGGTGAGGAAGGAGAAGGCGGAGAAGAAGGAGGGGAAGAAGCACCGCCAGAAGAAGAGGAAGGAGAACCAGAAGCCGAAGAAGAAGGATAATAAACAATATTGAAAGGGGGCAAGAGTAAAAAAAATCTCAAAATTATGAAATTTCTAAAATAAAATTACATGTACTAAAAAGCTGTGTTTTATTTTCGGGGGTAATATCCCTGGTAGATTTAATTTTTCCGAAAAAAAAATAAAAACGAGTTTCTAAGTAAATTGTTTTAACAAATAGCACGAGCGAGAGTGGTTTTAAAAATCCGAGTCGCAAGTTATATTGTTCTTATTATTTATTGTTCTTATTGTTTTAATTAAAAAAATGTTGTAATAAAATAAAATGTTTATTTGTTTCAGGAAATAATCGTACCAAGTATCTCTCGTGCATCTAATTTTTCCTGTGGAAAAATTGGAATTCTGGTTTTTAGTTATCTGTTTTAACAAATAGCATTCGCGAAAGTGGAAAAACCACTCTTGCTCATGCTATTTGTTAAAACATATTAGGCCTTAGAATAGGGCCGGGATAACCCATGCACTGAAGCCGCCCGGCTTATCTTGTTACTTATGGGTGATGTCAGCCAGACGGGACCTACAGCTTAACGTGGTTTCCGAACAACGGTCCTATGCGCGACAACTTAAGACCTCGTCCCCACCCAGGGGGACTAACGAACCTGCCAACACAAGTCTGCGGTTGCGTAGGACACGGTAGAGTGTGTTCCGCCGCCTTGCTCTTTGCGTCGATACATTTTACACTTTTTGACCGTCTTTTGTTAGACTAACCACTAAATGTCTGACCAAACTATTTTTATTATTGGTCTGGCCTGGATTCGAACCAAGTCTGCGTCGGCTGTGTGCCTAACGACCCAGCGCTTTAACGCACAAGCCATCACACCCACGATTGTATGCAGTTTTTAGCACTGAAGACGAACCTGAAAGATTTTTTTCGGAAACGTTTCGTTCAAAACTAATATTTTTTAAGTAATTCGTGATTGAAAATAACAATTTTTTATGTAAAAATTGACGTTTTTTCCTATTCCTTTACGTAAAAAACAAAATGGATGCATACTTACCTGCAAACTAAAATTTCGCCGAACGTTTGGGGGAAAATCGTATATTTCTAATGGCGAAATAGTGAATGATGATGGTTTTTGGTTCGAAAAGTCGCATAAATGTAGTGTAATACATCGTTGGATTTAGAATTAAAATACAAGTTTATTAAGCCCAAAACCAAATATTCCTCCCTTTAAAAAAACAAAGTTGATGATGGTGGCTTAAAGACGAAACGTCGGATCTTAAATTTAGTGACATCATTTTATAGAACAGAAAAAGTTAATGTGTCGTTGGTTTTAAATATCTCCTCAAATATACCGAGAAAAAAATAAAAACTGTTTCGCAAAATTTCGTTTTTTCCGGATAATTCCGGAACGGCTGCAAATTTAAAAACGGAATATTGTTTAGCGTAAAAAAGCGCCACTTTGCCCCAATTTAAGCAACTCTTTATCTCTTATAATTACCAATATAGCAATGCTAATGCATCAAATTTGTAACACCCTGTATATTTCAATAATTAGGGGTACCACAATTCCCGAATATGGACGCTAGGGTTCGTCAGAGCTTTAACGCAAGAAAAGAAGTTAGGCGAGAGCACACGACAACTTCCGAAATTTCTTTCGGTAAAAGTTTCGGCCGAAACGAAACCGAAATTTCAGTCGTACACTAATTAAAAATCATTGTCTAGAGCTTAATATAAGTACTAGGTCCATGTTGCCGGGTTATTGTATGTTTAATTTACTTTGTCCCCTATTCCGTCAACGTTGTCCAAGTACCAAAACATCTTTTTATAAGGAATATACAAAACAATCGAAATAGAACCCCAGATTTCCTATACGGTTTTTAGGGAGTAGCTACAGCCGGCTACAGGGCCCCCAAACGTGTAGGTAAGGAAAAAGTTAGGTGCTGGAAAACAGTAAAAGTGTCGGCTAAAGTGAGAAAGTGGGGCTTTTTTTTTTGGTAAAAAGATGTTTTTGGGCCCCCTAACTCAGTTTGATACGGGGCCCTACAAAGCACGCTACGCCACTGACGCTTTTATTAGTATGTCTCTTTGCCTTTAACAGCAATTGAACTACAAAGCGTTTTCCCAATAATGGTGCACGCATAAACATAATAATTATGATGTAATATTCCTTTTATACTATAAGTTACTTACCCTAAAAGATCAGACAGGGACAGTGGCTGTTCAGGAGTTTCAATTTCAGTTTGTTCTCCTCCTTCCTCCGGCGTCGTTTCACCTTCACCTTCGCCCGAAGACGGTTGGCTACCTGTAGGCGATTCATGTGGTGCCATTTTATATCTATAAAAGGAAAGGGCCAATATTAAAACCATATTTACTTCAAATTCAGATGGATACAAAAGAAAGGTTTAGTTTGACGTGAGATTCAAAGAAGCCTATTTTTAACCGACTTCAAAAAGAAGGAGGTTATCAATTCGTCCCGTATGTTTCTTTTTTTGTATGTATAGTACGCGATTACTCCGTCAATTGTGGACCGATTTTAAAAATTATTTTATTTGAAAGAGTGCACTTCCTCGGTGTTCCCAGAAAAAAACAAGACAGGATTGAAAGAGAGAAAAGTACTAGACCTATTGTTTTCTCTCTGCCGTACGTTGTTCGTGCGAAAAAGCTGTACTAGCGCCACCTATTGGTGTAACGTTAAACGAATATTATATTAATACGAGGGCAGTTTACATTCTTGGAAAAAATTTACTCTTTTCACCGAACTGAGAGAGAGACTAGAGTAAAAAGCACATGGACGTGTATTTTGATTGATTGACATTGTGGGGTCATGGTTAGTTCTGGTTAGTTACATCTTTTTTTTGTATTCGTTTTATTAAGAGATAAAAAGAAATAAAAACCAGACCTAACCATGACCCTCCAATGTGACAGTTTTGGGTGACCGTCTTTAACGTTTCACACCAATCAAATTACACGTCATTGTGCTTTTTAACGTAGTCTTTGAAAGAGGTACTTGTAGTGTTTTTATGTGTATAATTACCGATTTAATAGTAAAAATAATAATAAATTAAAAAACAAAAAATAAACTAAAAAGCAAAAATGAACATTTAAAAAAATTAAATTGACTCGGGTAATAACATATTATGCGCTAAACTACCAAATGTTAATAACCAAATAAGCAAAAGCTTTTTATACTTTAACACCATATGTTATTACCCGACTTCATTTTTTTTTAATTAATTATTTTTT
The DNA here is from genome assembly GCA_014170235.1 of Listronotus bonariensis. Classification (NCBI taxonomy): domain Eukaryota; kingdom Metazoa; phylum Arthropoda; class Insecta; order Coleoptera; family Curculionidae; genus Listronotus; species Listronotus bonariensis. Next base: position 32,780 of record JACEGR010008103.1, read on the forward strand.
GAAGTCGTTTTAATTTTTTTTAAAGTGTTTATAATTTTATCTATTAATCTTTTAAACTTACTGTCCGTTATCCTCTTTGTGACATCGATTCCAAAAGCTTGTATCTGCGTATTCGGATCCTCTGTCGGCGGTAACGGTGGCAATACTCTTAAGTGACTAACTTTTTCCTCTTCTTTTATCTCTACGATCGGTTCTTCCACGACGGGTCCTCTCATTAACGACATAAGAATACCGAGGAAATATTTTATAACTATCGCAACGCCAAAGCCGGAATAGTAGAACGTGTAAAATATGAGCCTAAAGAAACCTGAAAAATAAATTTTGTTAAATTGGGAAGGATTTATATTGATATTTAATAAAACAAACATTTACAGGGTTTTAGAAATAAAGACCCTTCTCTAAAAAAGAATTTTTGCGATTAGGCTAGTTCTACTCTAAAGCGACGAGATAGGGTGTAAACTTTCTTCCCAACTTGGCATGACTGCAAAACCTATACTTACCAACTAAAAGTTCAGGAATGGTCATTTGTTGCATTTCAATAATTTTATGCCTAATGTTAGTGGGACTCAACGATGACAATCCATAATAGATTCCATCTTTGACCGCCTGGTATGCGCGTCTAAATGGATCTTTTCCTCCTCTGAAATTTAAAAAGAAAAAGAAAAAATTAATAAACAATTATCGGGGTAATACACAAGTGCATTAAAATTATCAATAAATTTGCATAAAAGCGTATTACCTAAAAACTACTGGAGTTCATTTTCATATTTTGGCGAAAGAGCCGGACTCTGAAGGAGGAGGGCTCTTTCGCCAAAATGTGAAAATGAACGAGAGTAGTTTTTAAAAGGCAATACGCTGGAAAGCTAAATTATCTGACGATTTTGATGCACGAGTGTAATTTAAGGAGAAATTTACTCGAAGACAATTTATTTAACAATAAAACAAAACCCAATCTTAAAAAAAACTAATAGTTATGAAAGACACAGTGCAATTTTCGGTTTCTACTATGCAATTATCGCTGTAATCAAGCGATAATTGTCGAGTAGACAAATGGGTGAGTAAGAGTAATTTTCACTGAAATTGTCTTAAAAGATCAATTATTATCCGTAAAATTACAAATTGTTTTCCATTTCCATTTGAAACATCAAAGTTGGTAATATTTTTTAACTTTTTCTTTATACTTTTGAAAACAAAATTACCTTTATTTAATTCCTCTTTTAAAATTATGTTAGTAAATAAATTTTCACTTATACTTTCTTCAGGTAATCTCCAAAGAAAAAAATGGGTTGTTGTCATAGTATCACATCAAAATACAAGCATCCGATGGTTAAATTAAGGGGCGTAAAATTTTCATTAAAATTTTGGATTTGGAAGATATTTTGAGACTTTTTAAACAACCCCTTTCTTGAATTAAATTTTACATTCCTTATACATTTTAAAAAGTAATAGCTTGCTACAGAAAACATTTTCAAATGTTCAGTCACCTGGTTCACTTGAAATTTTCGTTAACAGAAAAAGAGTTTAACGGACTTAGAAACTGCATAAATTACTTAGTTTTTTTAACATTGTTAACTTGGTTGGTTCATTGGAGTGTAAATCTAATTTTTAGGGTGGTCAGATCATCCTCTAAAACAGTGCGACCTTTTACTATTTAAACAGATTTAATTTGGTACTAAATATTTCTCAGACGCCTAAACCGATCTGTAAAAACCAATCAGGTATAATCATATACCGGGTGTCAACGAACTTATTTGACAAGCCGTACTCCTACAGTTTTAGACATATTAAAATGAAAGTTGGTATAGGTAAATGGGGAGAGTTTTCCGTTTTTTTCACTTTTCAGTCACGTCCGGTTTAACCGAAAATGACTCCAATTCTGAATTTTTAAATGGAACACCCTTTATATTTTATCATTTTTAGATTCCTGAGACAAATCTAAATTTGAAGGAAAGACTTAAAAAAAATCAGTCCACTTGACATTAAAAATAATACATCTAGGCGACTATGACTCCATGTAATGTTATAAAAATACAATCGCAAATTTTTAGTAGCTAGTATAAAAGATAACAAGTTGGCCACTTGACATTTTCGAGCCAAACTATTATTATTCAAAGAGCAACCCTTTTTACACAACAACTTTTTGAAAAAAGGATATTTTGACGAATCTAATGATACCATTTTATTTGCGATCTAATTAAAAATAAGGACATAAATAAAGGATCATGGCCCCCTAGATGCAACATAACAAATGGCATAAATGAAGTAGGCGTAAAAACTTTTTAAAATATCTAATTCCCATTTAAAATGGTCTTAGAAATTCAAAAATGTTAAAACATATAGGGAGTTTAAAATTTCAAAATTCTCCTCATCCCATACAACTTACCAATACCAAGTTTCTTTTGGATATGTCTAATACTCTAGGAATTATGGTTTGTCTAATTAGCCTAATAGATTCGCTAATACCTGGTAGAACGTTACTGGTGGTTATTACGATACTAACCTTTGTTCATCCTCATCGGTCATATAACTATAAGTAGTAGCTCTAGTTGGTCCACCACCTGCAGACTCTTCCGAAGCCATTAAACCACTCGCATGCTGCATTTCAAAGATGGCATCCTCACAGAAATTAATAAAAGCTTCCAATTTTTCCTTGCCTCCCCCTTCAGTGACGATGGAATAGAAGAACGCTCTCTTGGATTCTTTAATTTGTGGTTTTTCCCACTGTTCAATGTTCGATTGCTTAATTTCAAAGTAAACTCGTTCAATTCTTTTGCTGCTACCTAGAAAAATGATTTGGTGGTTAAATAATTTCATGCACCGAATTTACTTAGATTGTGAAAAAGAATTGAATTTAATAAAGTACGACACTCAAAAAATACATGAAGCCGTAACTGAAAAATTAACTATTGGCACCAGTGCAGTTGTCACTGTTCTAAATATTCAAAACCTCCCTATTATATATTATAATAAAGGACGTAGCAACATTTTCGAAAAATAATTTTATATATGTCAGCTTTTTGATATATTGTTCTCCTTTCTCTTCTGGATAGACCGTGGCCTGTCTGGCTGGCGGCAGTGGTTGCGTTTATTAGTTCTCATCCTACCTGTACAGGTAATAGTCCAAGGTTTTGAAAACATTTTAAAAAACCTTATTTTCAATTTCTAGTCTTTAGATATGTTTACCAAACATAATTTTTTTATTGCCAGACAACTTTTATCATTACTAATTATACAGTCGTCACCCTTTTAACTTCTGAACTGTTCGATATATTTTGATGAAACTTGGAACGATCATATATGACTAAGGTCTGCATTTTTTGACCTATCAGTGACAGCTCTAAATGTCAAAGTCACAGTTGGGCGTCAATGCAACCGCCAGCCAGACAGCCGAGGATCTACCCGAAAGAGGAGGGAAAACAACATATAAAAAAATCAGCCAACGTAAAATTATTGTTTTCCCGACGCTGCTACCTCCCGGACTATGTAAATGCAGCATTAATGATTTTTAAAATATTTGGTAATTGCAACTTATCGTAACAGAAGAGAATAATTAAATAAAGTAAAAAATATGTTTCTTACATCCATTATTTTTACTTACTTAAAATACACAAAGTTTCAACTCGTAAAAAGCTCCAGTAGTGTTTAAGTGAATACATATTAAATAATTAAACAAGTGTTTCTTTTTACTCACCTAATATTTCAATGCGTCCCAAGAATGGTTCAAAATAGTTCAAAACAGAACCAGCAGTCTCTAAGAACCTAGCTAATCTGGGTTCGTTAGGCATGTGCTCTGATAAGTTGGTTAGAAGCACAGCCAAGTTAAAACCAATTTCCTTGGCTGGTTCGTGAAAACGGTCTATGAAACCAACATAGTCAAGTTTACCATCGTGGTTGGCTTCGCAACAAGCCAGAAGAAATTCGATCTCTTCACTAAAAAATAAAGATTACGTAAATTTATACCGATTTTAAATTATCTGCTGTGACTACATATTAGTAAATAGTTGTTAAGTTCTTACCTAAAGAAATGAATACCTGGTCATATTTATCTTTAAATTAAAGAAAAATCGAATTGCTATCTTGTGTATTTTCTCCTGTAATGGGACCCCTTATTTATCGATTAGTTTTTAAAAGTGTCTCGTTTATATCTTTCTGTGTACAAGACATTATAATACAATGACCCTTAAAATTTAAAGTTGACTGACCACTTAGAATCTGAGATAAATTTAATTTAAAAGTGGATATTGTTTAACATAAAGGTATACGCTCTTTGTAGTTCTGTATCCGTTTCTTAGTTATAAAAAAAAACTAACTGTCGGATATTTTTTAAAAACTAAGTAATGAATTTAATGAAGTTATTTTGAGTTTAAAAAAAATGACCATCTAAGTATTAGTAAGAAAACGGTTTAAACTCCAACAATATCTAAGAAAGAACATACTAGCGAGTCGGGGAGACACAACTTGGCAACGATGTAAGCAAATATAGATATTATTTACATGCTAAATTCAAATGGATAAAAAACACTGTTTATTTACGGATCGATCTATATAGTACACTGTACAACGATTTAGTCTCCAATAAATCTATTGGTGATGCATAAGCGACATTGCCAGATCAAAACTTACAAAAATATGTAAGAGGATCCGTGATGAGTAACGTCTCTACGGGTACAGTTTGGAATAAAAATTATGGACCACTTAGCAACAAGCTCGTGTACTTTTACGTCGCGCATTATCTAAATTTGTCTGCCAATATTGTACCACGACAACTACCTTAAAATATTTAAAATTTTGCTGGTAAGTTTATTTTTATGTATCTATGTATAAGTTAAGACTAGTCCAATGGCCATTACTTACGGCGTGTAACTCTTTTGTTGTTCCATTTTTTCTCTAAAATCTTTAGGATAAACCCATCCGTCGTTGTTAAGGTCAATTTCTTGGAAACTAGCCGACGATGTTAGATCTTTTAATTTTAGGAACATGTCAAAATACTTTAAGATCATTTCTACATTACCCGCACTTTCTACTAACGTGTCCACCATCTGTTTACCAATTGTGCCATTGACCACGTTACCTGCAATTAATCCAATATTATATCCCAATGATATTAATTCAACTATGTTAATTTTCAGTTTAATTTTAAGTTTACTTTGGAGAGTTTGTATAGAAAAAACGCCGCCCTACATAACATACTCTGGCTATTTTGTCATATTTAGTATTACGACAGTATAGCTTACCTTCAAGCATTGATAACATCATAGTTATCATATCTTTTGAAGGTTAAGAAGTTCTTTGAGCAAGTCGACTTGACTGGAGTGTTTTGACAACTTGTCTTGCATATGGGAGAAGAGGAACAAGAAACCTCCTACTGCGTCCCATAACCTAAAATTTAAAGGTAGTTTGTTTTCTAGTTATGATTTTTAAATTCTCCGAGCTAAAATACATTGATTGTCTATCTTGAATTCCTTTAGAAAATATGGAGAAAGTAAAAAAATAGGCCATTTTTCCTCCTAAATGGAATATACTGTACAGTACTGCCACTACAGTAGATTTTAACGAATTCACCTAGCAACAATGTAGATTTTAAACAATTTAAGTTTTAAGTTAGTCTAAAGGCAGGGAACAGACTAAGCAAACATTGTTGAGCAACAGTTGATCAACTTGTGAGTTCGCTCAATTTATACGTGTTGCTCAACAGTTGCGCAAGTGTTGACAAACTGTTGCATGATGTTCGCTCCCGAGGCGGTACATCAAAGGAAATGTTGACCAACAGTGCGTCAACAGTTTCTCCGGTGTATACGTGTGCAGACTTGTCAATATGCATTTAGTTTAATTTAGGCATTCGAGAGCGGTACATCGGCAGAGTTACTTTCATTTTATTTGAAAATGTCGCACGATTGGTCAGAAGACCAAGTTCTACATTTGATAGAGCTTATAAGGGAACATTCAAATATATGGTACTTACTTTTTGCCACCGACGCTTTCTGTACTTAAGCGATTTTTTAATTTTTACTAATAAAAAGTGCACCATGCGAGTAAAGCATCGTCTTCGTCGCACATTTTGGCTCGACTGAACGAACTTTTCAGCAACAAGGTTCGCCGATATTTTACAACAATCATCGACGTTTGTTTGCCAACAGTTCATCAACTCTTGCTCAACAGTTGTTCAACTGTTGCTCAACAATGTTTGCTTAGTCTGTTCCCACCTTAAGCATATCAATATGCTTACCTGGAATGTGCTAAAGCCTGTTGATTGGAAGGACAAGGTCCTTGAATAACTTCAGTTAAGGTGTTGAAAACCTGACTTGCAACACCAATAGCCTTGAAAAAGTTAGCTTTACCAGCTGGATCAATCAGTTCTTTGCTGGAATAGTGCCAATAGAAGTCCATAATGGATTCCTGAAGTCTCAAGAGATAATCTACCGTACATATTACCACGTTAACTGTTGTTGTGTTACCTGCTTGAGTACGCAAGTAATTTTGCCATTCTGAAAACAACAAATAAGTAATTATACTTTGCACCAGAGCTGTTGATTGTTTCGTCATACCTTGTTGTTCTGTCTTCATACCAATTAAACTAATAGTGCCAAAAAAGTTAAGTCACTGAAGTAAGTCGAGATAAAACGTTAGAAATCAGTCAAATATCAATTATTGTCATGATCGGTTTTCGATATTTTAGACATCTCAAATATTTTTATTGCAATTCATATGCAAAAGTTGAGTGAATAGGAAAATTATTATGTGCTTAGTGCTCATATTTTAACTAACCGACTGAACAGTCCTATTCTTATATTATAGGTACTATTACTGTGAAGTGATAGGATTGTTAATATAACTCGGTATTATTTAATACCGACATACAAAAAGCCGAACAAGTTTTAATTTTGAAGTGAATTATTTTTAAATAAAGGAAGAACTAGATAAACCTCCATTACCCTTTAGTGCAGTATTTAACGTAAGTTACAAACATTCAAAGTCTCTGAAACAAAGTATAGTTGTATGTCTTATTAAGAAAAACAAAAAAATCGTTACTTAAAGTTTTTTAAAATATTTAGAACATTATTGACTTAAAGAAGTGATTAAGAACACTATAAGCCAATAGGGATTAAATAAGAAACAGATTTTATTTTATCTTACCTAAATTGTGACCTTCACAGGTCAGTTGAATAAATCTAAAAAGGGCGCAGGTAAATTCAGCATCATGCATATTTTTCTCTCCAGCAGCACCTAAACATTGATATATTTTTTAATATGTTATAAATAAACATGATCTTAGTTTGCATCATCCTATTTAAAAAGAAAATTAGGTACCAAAACTATTTTACATAAGATTTTATATTACATTTTACCAATTATTATTCACTACATAAATAGTACATTACATACCGAGGGTGGAAAGTGTTTCATTACTTACAAGAGAATAGGATGGTTTACAGAAGCGCGGAGCGACAAGGTGAATCATTTCTTGAGACAGTAATGAAACTATTCACCGAGGTTTGTATACTATTTTATTTACAACAATTTTTTAAAATTACTATTTAATTTATATTTTATTCAAAAATGTGTCAACCTAAAAAAGATTTTTAAATTGTCGAATTATAGGCCCTTAGCCATGTACACCTAAGGTAGCAAATTTTTCGGTGTAGATAGATTGGCTTTTATTTCTTTTCTTCAAGTTTTCCTGGAAATAGCAAGATTTTTTGTAATAATGCCAAAATTTGTATTTTTGTGGAAATTCCCGCAAAATTATTTAAAACGCCGCATAGTCCGATGACGTAGTTAGAGTGTGCCTACGTCACAAAAGATACAAGCTACGACATCCCTTTTCTATTGCCTGTTCCTCTGTTGGCATATATACTTAACGTGACTCTTTTCACATAAGCACTGGCAACATTGTGAAGTTGACTGAACTCGCAAATTGTAAAATTAATTTTAATCAACTGTAAAAATTATATACAAAAAAACAATTTTGTTAAAATTTAATTTTTTCGGGTTGGTGACGTATTTAACTATTAATTAAAATAGTTTTTACCATTGCAAAATTTTGGCTTAGAGCCTGTTACGCCACCAGACATTTATTGGACGTAAATGTTTAAAATATCA